>JASCZW010003544.1:0-30785 GCA_034211315.2 Aedes japonicus
AAAACTTTTTTCTGGCGCAACATCGAAAATATGATGGTCTGATCGGCACAGAAAAAATTACACCATCAAAGTTGCTTGAAATGTGTTTATTCATGCAAAATTTCTGAATAATGTACGCCTTCATGTCTGCAAACAAAAAAGTTAGATTTTCGATTTCTCTGTAAATAAGAACCACCCTTAGGTTTCCATTAACACCAAAATGATGCACCTTGGTTATCAGTGAACACAATTTTGCTCTACAACGTCAACCTTTGGCTAAAATGTATCTTTCCAGCTAACGTGTACCGTATCTGGACCACTGTTCACGCTTGGTGGTGTCTGCACTCATTAATTGTGAATTTTTGTGGAAAAAAAAACCTTTATGTATATTTTTTATATATTAATTCAACAAACGGTTGATATCGTTGTTGATGACTACCAACGATCGTGGATTATACCCGTCTGTCAGTCAGTCTGTCTGTCTGTCTGAATGTATGTCTGTCTGTATGTCTGTCTATTTGGCATTCATTATTGGAATGTAAAAATTCTTGCACTTTAAAACCAATTAAAACGAGAAGAGCATTTTTCAAGTCAGACATCCCTTTAATATACACTAACGCTTATTTTGATCATAATTTCATTCCGAAAAACTGACGCATCACCCTCATCACTCTTGCAACAGAGCGGAATCACCTGATTACGTTTTTGTTTTAAATCCGCTCTGAACCACTAATTCAGACTGGTTGGTACTTTTCAGCGACTTTTAGGTTTTTTATACTCATTTTTCGGAGCAACGTTCGCCTCGTTGGCGAGCGCAGGCAGAACCATCACAAAATATCCCATTGCTTGCTAAAGTGGGTGCTAAAGGGTGTATTCGATAAAATGGCACACAGAAAATCTTCTGTAACTTTTGAATCGTATGAGTAAAAACCCAGAAATTTGAGTAGATCTTATCCATAGTGTATTATTTACATCTGCCAAGTTTCATAGTTATACATTCAGTAGTTCCAGTCATGTCGTCGAAACAAGAAATTGTCCGTGAGAAAATTTTGTGCACTCACAATCAAAATCCAGGGGCGTCCCACCGGTGGATTGCTAAAAGGCTTGGAATTGCAAATACAATCAGTGTCTCGTGTAATAAGAACCTTCAAGGAGCGTCTGAGTGTCCAAAGGAAGGAAGGGAGTGGTCGTAAAAGTGGTCCAATGGACAGTAAAATGGCTAGGAAAGTCGTACAACAATTCAAGAACCGTCCAAACATGTCAATTCGAGATGTCGCTAAAAAGTCTAAGGTGTCAGTCGGTTTTGTGCAGAAAACCATGAAGCGTGCTGGGTTACATGTTTACAAAGTGCAAAAAGCCCCAAACCCGAATGAAAAACAAAACATCACTGCGAAAACCCGCGCCCGAAACTTTACACGAAGCTGCTCACCAAATCCGGTTGCATCGTGATGGATGACGAAACATACGTCAAGGCCGACTCCGTCAACTTCCTGGGCAAGAATATTTCGTTGCCAAGTCGAAGTTCGATGTTCCGGAGGATGTTCGAAAGAAGAAACTATCGAAATTTGCAAAGAAGTTTCTAATCTGGCAGGCGATTTGCGGATGTGGTGAAATAAGTGCTCCCTTCATCACTTCCGGAACAATAAACGGTGCGATTTACACGGAAGAGTGCCTTAAGAAGCGTCTCTCGCCATTCATTAAGAAGCACAAAGGATCAACTCTGTTTTGGCCTGATCTAGCATCCTGCCACTACGCTCGAAACGTATTGGAGTGGTACCGAGCCAACGGAGTCAATTTTGTGCCAAAGGATATGAACCCACCAAATTCACCGGAACTTCGTCCAATTGAAAAATTCTGGGCAATTATGAAAACGGAACTTCGCAAACATCCCAAAACTATAAAAACAGAGCTAGAATTGAAGAAAATTTGGGTTAAAACAACAAAAACACTGGGAAAATCGGTTGTACAAAATTTGATGGGTGGAGTGAAAAGGAAGGTGCGGGCATTCGGGATGGGAGACGAAATTGAATAAAACAAATGTTGTAAATCAAAACTCATTAGTAGTTCTTCATTCCCTGAAAATTTCAAGAAAATCCGATAATCAGTTTAATTTTGATGAGTATATATGTGTGTGCCATTTTTATCGAATACACCCTTTATTTACATAACTAAAACTTTAAACGCTAAAACAAATTACGGAATGTTCCCCTAGATGTCACTCACATTCCGTTCATTCCGGTCGAACTTAACTCATTTCAGTGTTACTCGCGTTGGCAGTGTCACGACAAATGAAGCCGAAAACCGCAACCCTCTCCTGGCAACAGAAGGGTGGGTGATGAGTTGTCCCGGGAAGAGCGCTGATGGGCGGATGGCAGTCCAACGTAGTTGTTGATAGAACGAGGAAGCTCACTTCATTAGAGCCCGACCACTTGAATCAGTCGAAAGTAATTAAAGCCGAATTCAAATTAATGAATTCCTCCCCATTTGCAATTGCTTACAACCATGGTTATTGAAGCGTAAAAGTTAAGGTGATTGCGCCGAGTTTCACATACATAAACCCGACATACGGATTAGGCGTCCCAGCGATAAGATAACAGCACTGGGGCTGCCTCACATCCTTTTATGCCCTTCCGCTCAGTAGCTTTGTGGGCATTATGAGCACAATTTACGGATGATTTATATGGGTCGTAATTCAGAGGGCTGCTCTAATGCTCTAATTAAACCGGCACCGGCATAAATTACGACTGCCCCGAAAATGTATTGTAGAGAGGTAGCAAGTTTCTCGAATAAACAGGATGTTTGTTTTCCATGGTTGGAAATGTTGCCTGGTGAGGGGTCTGTTAGTATTGGATTTGGTACAGATTTAGTTGTGTACCTTTGGCGTGTTTTGTAAATTATTACCGTGACAGATAATGTATGTCATTTTTCCCGTCCATGTTGTCAGGAAACATCACCAATTCATAATTAATAACCTCATTATCCTAGTTGATGATTCATCCCACAAAACATAGCTTCCCTAACCCCGCCAGTTGGTGGAGTGACACTAAAGGTCTCAGACCCACACGCACACATTCCCATCATTCATTTGTTGTTGGGCCGTCGAAAATCAGTCAGATTATCACAAAATGTGATTGGTCTAACTAGAGAGATGGGACATACAATCCAATTAATCAACGATAATACCATACCTCTTCTTCAGCCTTGATGCGCTCCTCTTTGAGTCTACCCCGTCTACGCGTCAACCGGTTGCATGAACACATTTTTCGAAGAAGATTAATTACCACTGATCCTCGATGGTGATGGGTCGGTTACCAACGAGCATATGTTGTCACCCCTCGTCGTCCGCTCCCGGCCTGTCACTAATTGATTAGTGCAAAAGTGTAAATAGCTTGAGCTGAGCTTTGGATGCAGAGGCACATAGGCGCAAATACCGCACGGTTGATTGATTCGCGTTAGCGGCCCGGTGTGTAAATAATCTACACATTGCACTGCACTGATGCACAAATTTGTTTGCTCGGACAAGATAAAGTGTACTGTGCAGGTATCCTCCGACCGACAAATATTTGACCGTGGGAATGCCTGTGCCGTGTTTGATTAAAACCGAAAGAGTTGTTCGGAAATTGGTCCGGATTACCGGCCGGCCACAATTTGTTTGTGTATTCAGTGGATTTCTGTTAATTAACGCGTCAAAAGTGACATCAATGGAGAAACTATTGACGGAAGTTTCAAATCTTGATTAATTGACCATCGTGGTAGATACGCTGCATGATTGTAGATAACTGTAATGTTGAAATTGTGACGAAGTGTAATTGATGTCGGTACAGTTCGAACCTGGACGCGATGAATTCTATGATACTAGTCGGTACAGTGGAAGCTTACCCATATTAAAATTATTCCAAAATGAGATATTTCCAGGAAGGTGTAATCCAAAAAGCGGGGATTACCCACGAGAGGTAGAACTATCATTAAATTCATCCAGCTTCTTGGGTTCACCGATGGGATTAACATCAGGACAGACAATTTCGTAAAGATGGCAGAGACAACAGACGACTACAGCCTGATTGTTTATTAATGCACTGAATCCTTAACTCATTATGGAGCAAGAGGTTCGTCAGAAGATAATGTCAGCTTCTTAAACGAATTTGAATTAATGATAAAGAAATAGAAGGAAAGGCGAGCATATTCGTTTAGAGGAATAAAATGGAACATAATCTCATGCCTGTTTGTTCTTGCGACTCGATAATCACACCAACAGATCGATACAACCACGTATTACGGACAGGAAAAAACCTTCTTTGGAGTTCAATAAATAACTTAAGCCGAATTGGCGATCGCTTCAACCCACCCAACGCTTTCTATAATCTTCATTCATGAAAAATTCTCGAACTTTCTGTGGTACACCCGCCATCAGGTTCCGTACGGTATCCTCAGATACGCTCGTCGTGACGATTCTTCATCTTCTCTTGAAATCATCGGTACGATTTGCTTTCTTCTTAGTTTCGTAAAGTTTCCGCAGAACGATAGCCCAGTACTTTCTATTGGGCGAAGTTCTGGACAGTTTGGTGGATTGGCTGTTTTGGGCACGTATTTGACCTCATACCATTCCAGGACGGAGTTCGCATAGTGACAAGAGGCCAAATCAGGCCAAACCAGCGCTGGAGAGTTGTGGATGATGAACGGTAGCAACCGTTTTTGCAGACATTCTTTCTAGTACGCATCCTCATTGATTTTGCCGGTGGAGATGAAACTTTTAGATTTTCGACCACAACTACATATGGTCTGCCAAATCAAATACTTCTTCGGGAATTTGTACACCTTTTTAATCCGGAAAAACTCGACAACGGCGTTCCTTTTCATAACGATATAAAACGCCAAACCCGGAAGCTGTTTAAAGTCTTTGAGCACGTATGTTTCGTCGTCCATTATGATTAAGGGTGTTTCGATCAAAAATTGGTCGACTTAAACTTGAGGCATTTCCTTTCATCGTGCATTGAAAAATTTTGCACATCCCTCATATTGTAGATGTGTGCGTGTAGCATCATGCCTCTATTTTGATTTTGTTCAGTTATCAAAATGTCGTCGAAGGAAGAGACGCAACGCATCAAAATATTGCACGTGCATGGCGAAGATCCAAACTACTCTCACGCCAACTTGGCGAAGTTGTTGAATGTGGCTGAATCAACTGTTACCAACGTATTCAAAGTGTTCGGTGAACGTTTGTCAGGAAAGCTGGATCGAGGGGAAATCGAAATCCGGAGGCCACGGCGACGACAAAAAAAGCTGCCCACTGTTTCGAGCGGAACCCCACCCTCTCCGTCCGAGATGTCGCAAAGAAGCTAAGAGTGGCGCCTTCAATCGTGGATAGAGCTAAATAACGAGCTGGACTGTCGACTTACAAGAAAGTGATGACTCCAAATCGCGACGATAACCAAACAACACGTCGGCCAGAGCACGATCGCGAAAGTTGTACACGACGACGAAGTTTGATTGCTTGGTGCAGGACGATGAAACTTACGTCAAGGCAGACTTTAAACAGCTTACTGGATAGAAATTTTATACGGCAACCGGACGGGGAAATGTGGCAGATAATTTCAAGCACATTAAACTGTCGCTCGCGAAGAAATATCTGATGTGGCAGGCCATCTTTACCTATGGCTTGAAGAGCAACGTTCACATTGCGACCGGAACCGTCAACCAGGAAATTTATCTGAGCGAGTGCCTACAAAAACGTCTACTGCCTTTCCTGAAGCGACACAATTGTTCCGTTCTATTTTGGCCGGATTTGGCATCTTGCCATTACGAAAAAAAAAGCACATTGAGTGGTATGCTGCCAACAACGTTCAGGTGGTCCCGAAGGACAAGAACCCTCCTAACACGCCAGAGATCCGCCAAATCGAACAATATTGGGCCATCGTCAAGCGGAACCTTAAGAAGACTCAAAAAGCTGTTGTGAGCGAGAAACAGCTCAAAGCAAACTGGCGTTCTGCGGCGAATGAAGTGGACAAGGAGATTGTACAAAATCTTATGGCAAGTGTTAAGACCCGGCAATTCACATTTGGTAAAAAGGAAGCTTAACTGAATATTTCTCCTGTATTCTGTATAACCTGAACTTGAAAAAGAAAGAGAATTTGACTTTTCAATAAAAACTTTGATCGACTCACACACATTACTGTTGGACCAAATTTTGATCGGAGCACCCTTTACAAGAAAATGATTGCAAAAATGGGTGTAAAGCTCCTTAGGACGACTTTTGCAGAGAAATTTTCCTTGTCATCACGGTTTGGCTACTTTTTCACATTGTACGCCTTCAGTCATTGCTTCTGCTTCACTTTCAGTACGTATTATTTTGACTTCCCAACTTTGCGAGCCACATTTTGCACAGAAAGATTGGGATTTTTCTCAATAATGGCTACCACCTTCTTGTCCATTTGTCGGGAGCACACTTTTCGATTTGTTCCACTTGCAACCTTCTGATCTACGGTCAAGCGCTAGTCAAATGATTTGCAAACACAAAACACGGTACTTTTCGGTAGTTTTAGTTTCTTGGCAAGATCACGTATCGATGAATTCGGATTTTTCTGCCGTTCGTACAAAATTCGTTTGCGCACTTCCACTTGATTCGACGCCATTTTACTGAATGTAACAAGAACGTGAACATGATCTACCACGGAATAACGTGGAGAGTTTCAGCTGTCATATAAGTGAAACGTTTCAGTGATCCGTGAAACAATTCAAAATCTACACTGAAGAAGGGTGTCCGAAATTTAACGTGGACAGACTTTAGCTCCATTTTCATTTTAATTTTCAATTCCGCTTCCAATTCAAATTCCATTTCCAATTCGATTGAAAACTCCATTTTCAACTCCGTTTGCAACTGCTTTTCAAATTCCATTTCAAATTCCTTTTTCAATTTCTACTTAAATTCTTTTCCAAATTCTATTTCTTATTCTATTTCCAATTCCGATTCGAGTTCCGCTCCTAATTGACGAATTTCACGCCAACTCGTCTTCGTGATTGGCAGCACCCTCTCAGAATCCAATGAAACTTTGTGGGTGGGTAGACTATGTCCATTCAAGCAATTTTGCATACTTTGTTTTTTTAAAATTGATCTAGACTACCATTTGAAAGGGGCTTAAGTTTTTTGATCGATTTTTTTAAATCTACATAACTCAAACAAGAAAAGACTTACAAGAAAGTGGTGTGTGGGTGACTTTTAGAAAATCGTCCTAACATTTATGAAAAAAATAGAAAAAAATGTAAAATCGATTCTTACACGCTAAAAAAATATATGTTAAAATTTAAAGCCGGCAATCTAAAAACTAACCGAAATTTTTTTTAATAAAGGCAATATAATTGTCTAAAAGTTCACCATACATTGCAAGATCGTCAGTTTCAAAGAAAAAAAGTTTATCTAACAACAATTTTTTTATCTCCAAATTTTACCGTGTATCGCACCAAATCGTCTTATAATTTTGACCTAAAACCTCACAGAAGCAAATTAAATTAATTTATAATGACAATTTGAATTTTTTCAAGGGTCCTTGAATGTTTGAAAAATTAAGGCTACTATGTGTAGAGGGCTTATTTTTTTCAATTTTTTTATTTTTTTTGAATGAAAACCTATGAGTTTTCATTAACATAAACAGTTTTAGAGAATTCATATAACGTCATATCGTCTCTAAATGGATGTGCATCAAGTCTTATCAAATTAGGATTTTTAAATTTGATAAAACTTTATGGATATCCATTTAAAGATGATTCAAATATGACGTCCGCTATTCTTTTATATTTATCAACCCCCCTCTATCACAATTTTCCCATACGTTTGAAATATTCTGTAACAAATCTTGACCTTACTTCCGCAACCACCCCACTCTCTCCTGAATATACGAAGCCATATTTGAATCGCCCCTAATAATAGGAATATCCGATCAAGCAGTTATGAATGACTTGATGACTTGTACTTAAACGTACCCTTGTGGTACTGTTTTACTGATGTAAAGAGAAATTTACAGTTTTTGATCCTTTTCAAATGTTAGTCTAGATGATTACTGGTTTTTACCAAATATTCAATACATTTAGTTCTTTATGACTGCAAAATTTCATTGGATTTTATAGGGGTATTGAAGACCATAACTAGACGAGTTTGCGTGATGCACGGTAAAAATAGGTCATGAAAAAGTTGTTGCGGTAAATAAAAAAAAATCCTTAAAAATGCCCATCTTGCATCGTATGGCGAACTTTTAAACAATTATATTGCCTTATTAAAAAAAAAATAGTTCTAGGATAGCCATTTTTTGCAAATTGTCTTTAAATTTTAAAATATTTTTTTTTAGTGTGTAAGAATCGATTTTACAATTTTTTAATTATTTTTCATAGGAGCTAAGACGATTTTCTGAAAGTCACCCATACAACACTTTGCTATAAGTCTTGTTTTTTTTGAGTTATGTTGACATGAAAAACTTGTTTTTAGAAAAACTTTTTTTCCTTATAAGTGCCAATCTTGCAATGTATGGCGAACTTTTAGACAATTGAAATGCCTTTATTAAAAAAAAAAAAATGTCGGCCAATTCTAAGATAGACTTTTTTTTTGCAATTTGACTTTATATTTTAAAACTTTTTTTTAGTGTGTAAGAATCGATTCTACAATTTTTATAATTTTTTGTCATAAAAGTTGTGGCAATTTTCTAAAAGTTACCACTATTTTGTAAATCTTTTCCTTTTTGATGTATGTTGATTTAAAAAATCGATCAAAAAACTTAAGCCCTTTTTTTGTCTTGAATATCGATTGAATATCAATTTTTATTTAAAGTTTCATTGTCATCCAATGCCATTTATACTTTTAATGTGCAACAGCGATTAATTTGCATATAATTTCCAATTCCATTTCGAAATTCCATTTCACAATTCCATTTCCAATTCCATTTGTTCCATTTCCAATTCCATTTCCAATTCCATTTCCAATTCCATTTCCAATTCCATTTCCAATTCCATTTCCATTTTCTCAATTCCATTTCCAATTCCATTTCCACCTATTCCAATTTCCAATTCCATTTCCATCTAATTCCATTTCCAATTCCATTTCCAATTCCATTTCCACCTATTTCCAACTCTATTTTTCCAATTCCATTTCCAATTCCATTTACTCCATTTTCCAATTCCATTTCCAATTCCATTTCCAATTCCCATTTCCAATTCCATTTCACCTTCCAATTCCATTTCCAATTCCATTTCCATCTCCATTTCTCCATTTCCAATTCCATTTCAATTTCATTTCCAATTCCATTTACCCATTTCAATTCCATTTCCAATTCCATTTCCAATTCCATTGCCAATTCCATTTCCAATCCCATTGCCAATTCCATTTCACCCATTTCCAATTCCATTTCCAATTCCATTTCCAATCTTTTCCATTTCCAATTCCATTTCTATTTCCATTCCAATTCCATTTCCAATTCCATTTCCAATTCCATTTTCAATTCCATTTCAATTCATTTTAATTCCATTTCAATTCCATTTCCAATTCCATTTCCAATTCCATTTCCAATTCCATTTCAATTCCATTTCCAATTCCATTTCCAATTCCATTTTCCAATTCCATTTCCAATTCCATTTCCAATTCCATTTCCAATTCCATTTCCAATTCCATTTCCAATTCCATTTCCAATTCCATTTCCAATTCCATTTCCAATTCCATTTCCAATTCCATTTCCAATTCCATTTCCATATCCATTTCCAACTGTACTTATATCTTCAATTCAATTTCATTTTTATTCCATTTGAATTCCAAATCCATTTCCAATTCAATTCAATATCCAAACCAATAGTTCCATCACCACTTAAACTTTCAGTTCCATTTCCAATTCCATTTCCAATTTCAATTCCATTTCCTATTCCATTTGCAATTCCATTTCCAATTCCATTTCCAATTCCATTTCCAATTCCATTTCCAATTCCATTTCCAATTCCATTTCCAATTCCATTTCCATTTCCAATTCCATTTCCAATTCCATTGCGAATTCCATTACGAACTCTATTACGAATTTCATTTCCAATTCCATTTCGAATTCCATTTCGAAATCCATTTCCAATTCCATTTCGAATTTCGTTTCGAATTCCATTTGCAATTCCATTTCGAGTTTCATTTCGAATTCCATTTCGAATTCCATTTCGAATTCCATTTCAAATTCCATTTCTAATTCCATTTCGAATTCCATTTCCAATTCCATTTCCAATTCCATTTACAATTCCATTTCCAATTTCATTTCCGATGCTACTTAGAATTTAATTTCCAATTCCATTTTGAATTCAAATTCAAGAATTCAGTTCGATTTCCAAAATTTAATCTTACAAATGAGATCTATCTTTTGAAGTGGGTGATGACTAGGTGGTCCTTTTATGCTCATAATAATAATTCTGACTTTTTACCCTATGATTTAGAGCAATTTTGTTTTTAGATAATTTAATTGTAGATAATTCAATTCAAAGAAACTTTGCTGAAGAAACTTATCTTCTATCTCATCTAGGTATCGGTTAATAACAGTTTTTCTAACCTTCCTCAGGGTGGGTCCTCAACAATGTATTTGTTTTGCTCTAATTTTTTTTATTTCAATTTGGATTTGAAAACTTTGCTAAAATTACTTCAAGGACATAAAATGATGCACATTTTGATAATTGTTAGCTGTTGTTATAATAATGTTAAAGAGTTTGAAGTATAAAAATAATAAGCTTTTTCAAGACACCTGACTCCCTTATTTGCAAACATTTGGAAAAAAGTTCGAAACTTTTATCTACAAAATCAATGCAAAATCGTTTGTCCCTTCTTGTATCCCCTCTTAAGAAGAAAAACGCATTTTAAAATTGGTAATTTTTGCATAGCTTTCGATCGGCAGCATCAACCATTATCAGCGAAGAGTGTTACAACGTGAGTTTTTTGTGACAATGTTTTTATTTTTATAGTTAACTATCTTAAGTTATTTATTATCACTTATCTCACAGACAAACAGACGTAACACATTGATCATTTTCCACAGCAAAACATCGTCACTAAAACACTAGCGTCATCTGTTGAGTACACTGTGCTGGGCGATAAAGCTGCATAGATGGCGGTAGTGTGCTAACGTCAAACTTAAGGGAATCGATTGGGAATTTTGCGTTGATTTTGCAGATGAAACCACCCTAGTCACCACCCACATCAAAAGATAGATCTCATGTTTAAAATTTAATCTTCTGAACATATCATATGGCTAAAGTTAGTAGTTTTCGTGTTATCGATATTAGTCGCGAAATTTGGCCATTCGTGCTATAGTGCAAGGGTATGCCTCTTCTTAAAAATGTCATTTTTTGAGACTATTTTCGACCACTGGCTAAGTCATGGAGTTCGGGTAACTTCAAATTGATCACCGGTCAACTTGTTCTCGTGTTCATGTCAGAAACTGGTCGCTTCCCGTGGAATATCCAAAACATACAGCAGTGCGACCAATTCAGCCAATTTAGGGCCAGAAACTCAAGTTACCCACAACAGATTTTCTTAATTAATCTTCATATGATTTGAGGTGGTGCATGGTGGGTTTACCCCGAAAAACAACCTAAATGCACAAGAATACGTTTTTGAAATGTTTTCAGAACAAATAGACTCAATACTTTGTTCAGACTACAGATTTGTAACATTATAGAAGGCTGCCTTCATGATGTCTTTCTTGTTGATTTTTCCATTACATCGTTATATTAGTCCCTACACTGAAAAAATCTTTTACTTAGCAACTAATTGAAACACAGGTAGATATTTCCCAATACTAAAATAAGTGACTTTTACATGGAAATCACATAGAAAAAAATCTGCTTCGCTAACCATTCATTATTTAGATTCACTTGATTTTGCAAAGCATTTTCCACTTCCTGAATCACATGACAGTAAAGTGAATTTCTAATGGATATTTTCCACTGATTATGTGAAATTTTTTTTTGGGTGTAGTTTGAAAAAAGCGTACACTCCCGCTTCACATTACTCAATTTTTGAGTACAATTGTATGCTATCTCTTTTTCTCTCACGGAAATGTTACTCAATTTTCGTTAAAAAGTGCATCAACTCAATTTTTGAGTAGATACACTTTTTCCGAGAATTGAGTAACATTTCCGTGAGAGAAAAAGAGATAGCATACAATTGTACTCAAAAATTGCGTAAAGTGAAGCGAGAGTGTACGATTTCCAAGCACTCGCTATAAGGGTGAAACGTTTGCCTCAACTAAAGACAACCACGCGTCTCCATAAAATGTTTCACCATGCACGAAAATCAAGCTTACAAACTGAAAACTACGGTCCCGAAGTTATCGAATTCGAAGAAAACATTCTCAAGCTTCGTCCCAAAAAGCAGACGTCATTCGCCGAAGGACACAAACTCTGTAGGTAGCCGCCTACTTTATGTTGTTTCAATGATGACAACAACGATGCCGCTGCTCCTCCGTCAAGAACGACGACGATGACGACGGCAAGCCAAGCCAAGCTACAATCGACCTGCTTGGAAACGAATTTCGTGCCAATTCGTGTAGAAGTTGGCAACACTATCTCAGAAACGACAGAAACTTTGTGTATCTTAAAACTTCGACATATTTATCAACTTTGCATTCTTTGTTTTTAGGAAGTTTATCAAGGCAAATATTTGAAAAGGGTTGAGGTTTTTAATAGTATTTTATTAAATTGGCACGACAAGACTTACGGATATGTGTCCAAGGGGTGACCATTGGGACATTGTTCGAGTGTACATTTAAAAATACATATGTACATTTGTTTATCTAAAGTCCAACAACACTATATTGTCATGCAGGTTATGGTTTTACAGCTCTTACAGCCATATCATGACACGCATGACCGATAGCCAAGGTGTGTACATAAAGGTGAACTAGGGTGTTGATGATTCAACTGCGCTTAAAGGAATTTCACACCAAAATGTAGAAAATGCTATGTCAAAAATAATAATGACTCGAAAAATTATAAAAGCATTAAAATAAGTACAAAGGGGCCAATTCTAGAAGTCGAGTCGACCGTCACTTTGCTCGACAGATCTATTTTGCTCTTACAGTTGTCGAAATCGTCGAAACTTTGTCGAGTTTGTCGACTAAATCGATCACTCGAAAGCTAGTGACTGATTTGTCATATTTTGTTTTGATACGCGTTTTTCATCGGTTCGTGGTTATTGGCTGACACTAAACCATTTTTTTTGCAGGTGAATTAACAGAAAAACAATTTACTTCTAGCGAAAAATATCTTGCCCAAAACATATTACCGTCAGTTCTACTGGCTCATCGAACTGATTAAAATTAAGATAGAAATAGCCAGAGGCTTATTAGGCGTGGAGCCAGCAAAGCAAATGCTAGCAGGGTAGGTAGGGGGTTGGTAGGAAACTGATGAAGAACTCAATTCATTAGGACCTTGGGTCGGGATAACTAAAAGTAAATTTAATTTTCTCGTTTGAATACTATGACTTTTGTAGTCCCAACATTTGGCTCCATTGGTGGCCGATTGGAGACTCAGAAAAATAGTAAAAGTGATTAACTTTTGAAATCAATCTTAGAACTCTGATTTTTTTCTTGAGTATATTTGCTCTAGAGGTTTGAAAATTTACCCTCGAGTTAATCACCCTAAATTTAGGGCAGACTACCCAGTGTCTCAGGAAGAGACTTCATCGAATAGAAAACCTCTCTAACGGTCGGGCAGAAACTTCTCTGAAGCATTCGTTGCACTTCTTATTAGTTCAAGCAGAATAACAATTCAGCACCAAACATCCCCGAAGTTCAAGTTCATACTTCCCGAAGTTCAGAAAAGATCTTCCCGTAAATCAGGAGAGGACTTCTCAAAGCTTCAGGAAGAAGTTTACGGAAGAGGATTTCTTAAAAATTCGAAACTTTCCAGAGATTCTGGAACTCTTCTCAGAAATTCAAAATGAAACCTCCCAGAAGTTCAGGAAAAAACTTCCTGAATTACAAGAATAAAATAACCAGGGCCACTACCAATTATTTCTCAAAAATTCTGGAGCAATATTTTATATAGCTCAGGACGATACGTCTTAGTAGTTCAGGAGAGAACTTCTCCAAAGTTAAGGAAAGGACACAACAAACATCAGTGTTGAATAACCGCTTGTTCAAACATTTTGGATAAGGTATTCAGTTTCCTAAAAGAAAAAGCTGAATAACTACTTCAAATTTGTTTGAATAAACACTTATTCAGCATCGATGTTTGTTGGGGACATCTCAGAAGTTCCGAAGTAACTTCCCATATGTTGAGTTGGAACTTTTCAGAAGTGCAATAGAGATTTTTCGGCGTTTAGAAGAGAAAATTTCAGGAAGAAACCTCTCAAATTAACAGAAGGAAACTTTCCAGAAGCATTGGGGTACTTCCTAGAAGTTTGAGCAAGAATTTCACAGAACTTCAGGAACAAACTTCTCCAAAACATTCCAAAGTTCAAAACCTCTTCTGAACTTTGGAAGTTTAAAAACAAATTTAGCGTATTTGCCTTAAAAATACTAGAGTGGACCTTCTCAAAGTTTCATACAATTTTCTTCGGAGTTCAAATGGGACTTATTAGAAGTTTCGAAAGAATAAGCTCAGGAAAAAAATTTGCAAATGCAGGAAAAAAATTACCAGAGAGGGAAAAAACTTCTCAGAAATTCAGGAAAAACTTCCACGAAGTTCAGAAGTAAACTTCCTTAAGTTCAGAAAAGGACTTCTGGACAGAAAAGAGTTCTGGAAGAATCTTTCAATAAATTCAAGAAGATTTTCCAAAAAATCTGGAGAGAACTTTCCCAACGTTTTGGACAAATTTTCCGTACAGTTTAGGATGGGACTTATTAGAGGTTTAGAAAGTTACTAAGATTAGAATAAAAAAACTTTCGAAATTTTTCTGGAAGGTTAGGTTGGGTTGTTAGATGTGAATTTCCAAAAAAATCAGGAGTGACAGCCAAGACGTTCATGAGGAAACTTTCCAGAATTTAACAAAACCTTTGCAGAAGATCAGGAGGTAGCTTCCTGAAATTCAAGAGATGAACCGATGAAGCAGTCTATACAAAACTCATTCAAATGACCATAATGATATTTATTGCTCATGAAACTATATTAAAATAAGGTAAACACCATCTTCAAAGCCGTTCGCATCGTACTATGAGCTAGGACGCAAATTTCTGTAGGAATTACAATTCCTTGGTTAGCATCTCACCTTATTTGAGAGATTTGTTCGGTATGAAAACTCTCCTGAAGTTAAGGCGAGAAGAGTAGAACAAAATCAATATATCAAAGAAGGTTTCGGGATTTTTTGCCAAAATTCAAAGAATCCCCTTAAAATTTAAAAAAAATCCTCGATTCTATTTAGGCTTGTAGTATATTAGGTAAGGCCAATATGTCAAATAGAAAGAAACATTTAATTTTCTGCGTTATCTAATGCTCATAAAGGGAATGCTAGATTTGGCAGAAAATAATGGAATATTTCATGTAAATTGAAGCCAGATTACGCCTGTTGTATGAAAGAAGCAAACATTGTTGTATGGCACATGAAAGATTGCAAACAATTTCGTTGTTTATGCTTCCTTTGGCTTGGTATTAAACGAGGGGAAATTTTACGCGCCTGTTAAAATATATTTTTTATTCTGTGTAGTTTTTCACTACGACAACTAGAGGGGCAACACAAATTAAAAAGAAGCAGCCAAATATTAGCTGAAACGGAATTAACGTTAGCAATAATAAAAAACAAACTTAATTAGATTGAATTTCATTCAGTTTTGTTTTCAAAATATTCAGAAAAACGTCTTTACGCATCGCAACTTAAAACTATCTGCAAGCTGCCAAATTGAGGTTTTTCATCAATTTAGTTGTAACTACGCCAATGGAGAAGCATGGTAGTTTGAAAGCAAACAAAAGCTAAACACTATTAGACATAGAAAATTTTTAGCTATAAGAACTTTGGCGTACAATTTAAAGAAAACATCGAATTGCGACCGTCACGAAAAGTTGTCAGGTTTTGAGCGTTAATATCTCCAAAGATTTTGTAAAAATATGCCCCAATCGATCGGAAATTTGGGGCCACATACTTTCGAATAATTCATAAGGCTTTGTGCACAAATTACGTAACGCAAAAAAACGGGATTTTAGACCCCTCCTCCCCTATGTAACGATAAGTAACACGTGACCAGACTCCCTTTTAATTACGTAACGCACACGGACCCCCCCATTTCTCAATTGTGATAAAATCATCACAAAACTGTTATTTTTGTTGTTTTTATGTTTAATTCTCATATGAGTAACTTGAAATTAGTAAAGATTGCAAACATTAGTCAATTGATTTCATTTAAGTAACTTTAAGCTATTATAAGGATTACGAAAAACATTGCACTCATTGTACAGCATTTATTCAGGGTACTAGATGTTCTTAAAATTGCTAAAAGTATTAGTTCAACAACTTTACTAAAATGTCTTTAAATTATTTAAAGAAGAGAACTTTGAGAACACAAAAAGTACAAAGTTTTATTCATATAACTTAAATCTAGCTAACCGATTGCAACAGTATGTAATGCAATGCATAATATTAGTGCATGAATTGAGTGATTAAACGCAATGATAAGAATCAACATTTCTTGTGTATTAAAACAAACCACACTTTGTTTTAGCTTAATGCAATCATATATTTGAATTAACAAAATTTCTTATCGAATCCAATATTGTTAATCAATAAGTATTTTCAACAGAAATCATTATTGATTCAACAAAATAATTTTGTAGAATAAACAATCAACAAAAAATTTAACGTTATTTCTGATTATTTCAATGGATCTAATATAAAAAACTAGTTTAGTTTTCAATTCAACCGCTTTGGTAAAATCAATTCAGAGGTACATTGTTTCCAAAAATCTTATTTTTTGATTCAACAATAAATGCTTTTTGTTTTCAATAAAATCCTCCTTTGCAGCGCTTTGAGAACCAAAAAAAAAAATTGTTGTTAGTTCAAAAATAAAATCGGTATTGTTTGAATAAATAAAAATTATAGGTAATCCGTGTTGAATATATACAGAACAATATATTTGCCAGCGTGTAGATGTATGATTTATGGAAAATAGCACCTTTTGTTTAGTAGATCACATTTAAATTGTGAGTCTCCATTTATCGAAGCTTTAGAATTTGGTCGGAAATCAATAGACAGACTTAATCCTTAAAATTTCATATATCTTGCAACACTTTGCCATAAATGTGTTTTTATTATCGCCACTCCCATAAGAAACTCATGTGATCAAAGGAACTATCAAAAGAACCAAAATTTAAAACTATGGCGATAATTGGTGCAGTGTTTCAGTAATGGCAAACGTGATTAATACTACAAAAACAAAATGTTTGCTCAGTTTCGATAATTTTCCTTCAAAATATGGATTGAAAGCTTTCATTTGACGTTTAGAACGTGGGGTTTTCCCAGAATTTCTATAAATTAACCCTTTTGTACTTGCTACTTGCTACTTTGCTTGGCGCACAGGAAATTTTAATAATGGAAATTGGTTATTCACTTTTGATTTTTTATTTCAAATTGGTTATTTTGTTACGTAACGATTTTAAAACCCCCCCTCCCCCATATGTCACAATAAGTAACGGTTGCTCAACCCCCCTCCCTCCCCTTCGTGCGTTACGTAATTTGTGCACAAAGCCTAAATGCCTTGTCTTAAAAGAATAATAATTCAAGCATTTTTGCATTGTACAATCAGATGGCTTACATTTATGCAGTAGTGTAGTCCTACATCATCATTTCGAACAATCCAATGGGGCTGTACCTTGTTTTGTTTCATAAAAAAATTAAAGCATTCGCAAAATATTCAGAAGAGTTGTGGAGAACTAAATTGTCTAACTACTGAAAAAATGCACGTTTAGTTTTGTTCGGCATAATCAATCTTAGCTTTTAAAGCAATTCATTTAAGTTTTTTTAAATTAAAATTCAAAAAAAAACCCTAAAGTAACTCTTTGGTCCATCTTTGTAGGTTTTATCGTTTTTGCGTTACGTCGATTCAACTTTCCTTGGGTGTTAACATTTTGTGACGAATAAGACGTTTTGGGTCATATTGCCATATAACCAAATTTATAGTCTTTGCAGTCATAATGCCAATTAGAGTCCCCATTCTCAGTTTCTGGTGAGAACTGCCCCTCTAAACCCGATTGGCCCCATGAATCTGTGCCTGAAGAGGGTATGTTTTGCCACCATGCGTGAAGGGGCGATAAATATATACATGCTTCCCGACGACTCAAACTCCGCGAATACCCGGGAATATAGGGAAGAGAATCCCAATGAACCGATCAGCAGCAAACCGATTGCGTCGGTCATTTTTTCCATTAACGCTAAACGCGTATTCAACCGCACCGACGCTACGAACGCGTTGATTGGTTGGCGCCCAAATTGAATCACGACCAATGTGTTTCCGGAAGAAGAAGATTTCTGCTATAAATATAGACAGCCTAAGCTCTTTACTTACAAACAGTCCATACTTACAATAGAGAAGACACATAAACACAGTTTTGTAAAGTTACCTTTTGTGCCAGCCTTCAGGAGAAAAGCCGAACCGAAACAAAACGGTCTTTTTCAAAACCATCAAAGAGTTAAATCGAAACCCCGCCGAGTTTGAGCTTGTCATTTTAGTGAGGCCTCCTTCAACCGAAGGCTCCGCCAGTGCCTGCAAATGATAGACCAGATGGGGTCGAAGAGCCCGCCCTCGTTCCGCGAAATATTAACAATAGGGAGGAGGTAGTCCCATGCTCCTTATCCAAATCGTTTCACTTGGGTGCCGTGATGGTCCCTTCTTTACCCCGTTACATGATATTTAATATTTAGTATAGTTTGTACACAAATAAAAAAAAAGTTACACACTACCAAAATTTCATGAAAATGTCTGTCTTCTGACATTGCAAGCGTCCTTTAGCACACAGGAATGAGTTGAAAGAGATGAAAAAATATATTCAATCAAACACATCTCTCGTCGAATTGTGTATGTGCCAGTTTCAGGAGCCATAATTTTACACGAAGTCTTCCTTTACGTTCCCCGACTTTTTACAAACATGAATTACGTCTCGTGTAAAATTCACAATTTCTAAGTGTATATCATGAAAACAAGAATGCCAAATTTCAAACTTGAATTTTGTACATGGAATTACAAATAACACATTACACAAATTAAATTACTTGACAATGTAAAAAACGACTAAAGTAAGTCAATACGAGAACATGATATGCGTTTCATGTCGTCAGTAAATGAGAATTTGACATGGTTTGCTTTGACAATGAGCTCTTAGCTCTTTATGGATGATCGGAATTTAGTAGCATCGGCATATTTCGGCGCAAAATCGTATTTATCCACCTTTGAAGGGTCTCCTCGAGTATCCGGGTTGTCCGGAATGGTCAATATGTTCATTCGTCCATTTAATGATTAGAAGTAGAGTGTTTACAAAAAGTCATAAAGTTTAAGCCGTCGAAAGCCCTAAAAAGTTCCCGCGGCCCATCTGGATTGTCCCAGAATGGCGAATATGGTCATTGGTCCATTTCAAGGCTGAACGTATACTACTCATGAAACAACCTGAAGTTTGATCCGTCGAAATTATGTATTCGTCCCACCTAAATGGTTCTTCCAGGGCATCCGGGTAATTCTAAAATGGCCAATTTGAAGGCTAGAAGTAGACTACTCAACCAAATATTATGAAGTTTGAGCCGTCGAAAGGCATCTTTCCCTGGGGATCCAGATTGTCCCGGAATGATCAATATAGTCATTGGGCCATTTCTAAGCCAAAATTAGACTACTCATAAAAAATCATGAAGTTTGAGTCGTCGTAAGGCATGTTTCGGTGAAAATTTGTTTTTGTCTCCGCCTAAAGGCTTCCTCCAGAGCATCCGGATTATCCCGGAATGATCAATATAGTCATTGGGCCATTTCTAGGGTAGAAGTAAGACTACTCAACAAATATAATGAAGTTTGAGCCGTCGAAAGGCATGTTTCGGCGAAAATCTGTATTTGTCGCCTCCTAAACGAGTCCCCTTGGACATCCGGATTGTCCCGGACTGGTCATTGATCAATTTCAAGGCTAGAAGTAGACTATGACTGAAAATCATAAAGTTTGGGCCGTCGAAAAGCATGTTCCGATGAATTTTGTATCTGCCGTCGCCTCACGGATCGTGGCAAACCATGCTCTCTTTCGGAACAGATACATTGCACAGTGGTCCAGAATGCGAATTTAGCTCGAAAGATACAATTTTAGCTTAAGTTTGAAGTTTTGGAGCAAAATTGTCTTCTACAATTTTGTTTCTAATAACAAAGCGCTTCTTTTGGTGTGAATGGAAACTAGGGTGGTCCTATTTTCAGAGAAATTGAAAACCTAACTTTTTTAATTGCAGATATGAAGGCATACATTATTCAAAAAAGTTTTAGAATAAATAATTTCAAGCAACTTTGAAGGTATAATTTTTTCTGTACCTTTTGATATGACCGAATTAGAGCATTTTTTCCAGTGTCCCATCAGAAAAAGAGTCATTTGCTGTAACTTTTTATTTCGATTATTGTCAACATTGTTGTCATCAGATGATTTTTATAACTTGAAAAGATAAAAGTTTTGACGTGTAAATCTTGCCGATGTCTCTACCGTTAGCGAGTAATTAAGGATGTTCATATAAAATTACGCCCTTTTAAAATGTGTATTTTAAAAAATAACCTCTCTCTAGTTTTCAGACATGATAAGTAATAATAAAAATACTTTCAAATGCTGTTAAGAAATAATTTTTTGGTTTGCGTCAACTAGAAAAAAAACCACATTTGAAAAAGGCCTATTTTTTACCATACATAACTTTTGTTTGACATATGATAGAGACAATCACAGCACGACAAAAGTTATAACTTTTATTGTTCTAGGATCAATGCGAAGACAACTTTGCTGAAAAATTTGAAATATAAAAGTTATAACAAAATAACTGATTTTTATAGGAGCACCCTAAGGACACGTAGGAAATAATGCTCTAATTCGGTCATATCAAAAGGTACAGAAAAAATTACGTTGATGGAAACTATTTATTCTACAACTTTTCCAAATAATAAATGCTTTTATTTCTGCAAATAAAAAAGTTAGATTTTCGATTTCTCTGAAAATAAGGACCACCCTAGTTCTCATTCTACACCAAAACAAGCGCCTTATTATTAGAAACAACTTTGTAGAAGATAATTTTGCTCCAGAACTTCAAACTCAAGCTGAAAATGTATCTTTCCAGCTAAATTCGCATTTTAGACCACTGTGCATTGTAGGCAATCGGGTCAAAAAGAGAAATACTCACCGGAAATTGACAATTGGGACTCCAACAAGCATTTTAATTGCAAAGACTTAAAAATTTGGCGATACATATAAGCCTTTGATAATGTGACTTTAAAATACGGGTCAATATGACCCGAAACACCTTCTTCGTATTTTTTTTAATCAGCCCTTCAGAAATGTCAAACACAAATTGGGTTCGATGCAGAAATGTAATTTCTTATGATTTAGGAAAAGTCAAGAAATTTCAAACGTTTAGATACTTATTTGAGAAAATTAAAACATTTTTAAAATCAATTCCGGGTCATATTAATTACAACACCTCAAGAAGGTTAAAAAAAGACTATAAAAAACATTAGCCCTTCTTATATGTTAGACTAGATGATTTTTTTTTAAAAACAAAAATACTTTGTTTAATATAATAAAGAAATCTTGACATACATAAATCATTCGATTATGACATAGTTTTGCCAGCTCCATAGCCGAGTTGGCGCGAAATTCACCCCAGCCGTCTTCAATGCGGCTGGCGGTCGGAGCATTAGGGTGTGTGTATAGGGCGCAGATGTCCGACCGACCGACCGGCCGACTGACCGCGAAGAGGATCAACAAATTTTCGATTTGGCATCATCCCAAGCATGGGGCGAGCGCGCAACTGTATGGCGCGCTTTAGGCGGCCCCCTGACGAATATGCGATATTTATCATTGTGCGAGCCAGCCAGACACGGGATGCTGAGGCTGCCCTGTAAACATTAAGGTGGTGCAATGTGCAATTACCATTGTGTGACGTCAATGCGAGATCTTTTCAAGTGTCTCATCGTCGACGTCCGCCTTTGAGCGGATGATATTCTCTGGGTTGATGCTATTTTTGCGATTATTGTGCGGCAATTTACCTTCGGAATGGCGACTGCTGAATTCTGCAAGTGTTCTGAAAATAGAGAGACACAGAATAGAAAAGGTTGCATTAGTGTCACTACCACTACTCGACTAGCTTGAGAGTCTTTAACGGTTTTCTAATGGAAATAGGAGAGCTGTTAATTTGAATTAATTTTGCTCGCAGAGACGTGAAAAGGAGCACTCTAGCTTTGCTCGGCTATAAAGTATCTTTTAAATGAAAATTTACGTTTCTGTCTGCCGGTGGTGGGATGGCGTAGAAGGGGGAGTGGGGTGAGTGAACTGGGACAATCAAGTCAAGGCGACACCACTAAAGTCTAGAGATGGATCCCAGTGAAGATGGGCTAGAGATAATTATTCTTGGGACGATCTCATTTCCCATCCCAGCTTGGCTGAAGGAGTCCATTATTTATTTTATTTGGAGCTTCAATTGTAGTATCTATCTCGAATGGGTTGAGGAGTTTATTGTCTAGACTGGATAGAGCGGTGTGATACAGGATGAGTTCGTTGGAATGTATTATTTGAAAGAATATTCTCTGGAAATTTTCAATGAAGGAGTATTCGCCTATTGGATTGTTGATTTATGTTTGAGAGTTGACTTTTACTGAGTGTAAATTACTTCATATCCTTTTCATTGTGTTTTGCTCTGCGGAAATAATGTTAAAATAAACGCATGTCCTTACAAAATTTATCAACAGTGTAACTCTACACTATTCCATTCAGTATTTTCGGGACTGTCGAAAGCAGTTTTTAGCAAGCTCACTTTTTGCAAACTAAAATTATGCGGCGTAAAAATCTCCTTTGGGATTTTCCCAAAATGCACCTAGGTAAATTGACCCCACGTTTTTATAATACCTTTTCAGTTCAGTTCGGAACTCAACCTGCGGAATTCCATTTTTGGATCCCAGATTAAGTTTCCTTTGTGGTAAAGAAAGAAAGCCTTTCCCAAAAGTACTGCTTCTAATACAAAGAAAAGGAGTACAAAAGCACCCGGAAACTTATTCCTTCCATCAAAACCAAAATTTGCAACTATCTCAGTCTTGAGAGAAGCCATATCAGTAAAAGACGGGGCAGATGATTTCGAGGAAACTTTGAAAATTTACTTTTCACAATATAGAGATTAGTACAGAATGACAATGGAATAGGAAACAGTAAAGCATCAGGCGAAATTTGAATAAGGTGCTTGCCAGAGGCATTGACGACTTGGTACTCATATGGAGTGATGGAACCTTTTCTGAGGTTAAGCTACATTTAAAATACAATGAGTTCTCAATAAAAAAGTAATGTATGTTATTTTTAAGTGTACATTACGAAGTATTATCAACGATCTTCGGTAAAGTTTGAGCTTGATTGAGTTAGTTTCTTAGAAACATGTCAAATTCAATTTCAGTAAATTTCAGTAAAATTTCTCTAAAGAATGTCGGTTTTCAAGCTGCATAACATAGCGAAGTAAATAAGCTAAGAGTACTTCACAAAAACACTTCAACCGATGATCCTCAATAATGAACATTGACTAAAGGGTGTTCCGATCAAAATTTGGTCAAACGGTAATGTGTGTGAGTCAATCAAAGTTTTTATTAGTAAGTCAATTTATTTTTTCTTTTTCAAGTTCAGCTAATACAGAATAAAGGAGAATTATTCAGCCAAGCTTCCTTTTTCCGAATACGAATTACCGGGTCTTTCGTTTAATATCTGCCATAAGAGTTTGTACAGTCTGCTTGTTCACTTTATTCGCCGCAGAACGCCAGTTTGCTTTGAACTGTTTCTCACTCACTACAGCTTTTTGAGTCTTCTTAAAGTTCCGCTTAACGATGGTCCAATATTGTTCGATTGGGCGGCGTTCTAGCGTGTTGGGAGGATTCTTGTCCTTGGGCACCACATGGCATTTTTTCCGTGATGGCAAGATGCCAAATCCGGCCAAAATAGAACGGAACAATTGTGTCGCTTTAGGAAAGGCAGTAGACGTTTTTGTAGGCAGTCGCTCAGACAAATTTCCTGGTTGACGGTTCCGGTCGCAATGTAAATGTTGCTCTTCAAGCCACAGGTACAGATGGCATGCCACACCAGATGTTTCTTCGCGAACTTTGACAGTTTAATGTGCTTGAAAATATCTTCCACCTTTCCCCGTCCGGTTGCCGTATAAAATTCCTGTCCATGAAGCTGTTTAAAGTCAACCTTGACTTGACGGTTGAGCCGCCACTCCCAGCTTCTTTGCGACATCTTTGACGGAGAGGTTGGGGTTCCACTCAAAACAGCGGGAACTCTTTTGTCATCGCTATGGCCTCCGGCTTTAGAGCCAGCTTTTCTGGCTATCGACAAACGTTCACCAAACACTTTTCAGGGTGGCCACACTATTGTTCGGATTTGCGACTAACACTAAACGCGGTGAAAATGCTAGGATAACCACTGTTCGAGGGGTAACTGAACTTTATTGAACTGAGCTGGATTTCCTTCTGGGTATTATATATACTTGTATATCTATACGATCAGTACTGAGATCGTGTGTAGAGATCCGAACGGAAAGCGAACTCAATACGTTGTCTATCTAGGTGTGTTCCTACTCTAACTGATAACAGTGATAAGCCTTACACCGAATGTGATTGGGAGAAAGAGCAAAATCTATTCTAGTTGGTTTGAAGATTAATAGGGTAAATGCTCAATTTAGTTCCTTAACAACCATCTTAGTTAAAAAATTCCCGCGTTTTTCTCGAATTTTTCACGCATTTTTGCATAATTTTCCCGATTGCGAAGATGAGATAATATAAATTGGATTAATAGATATATTTAAGTTTATGAAGTTTTATTCAAATAGTAGCCGCGGGCTTCTTGCGTATTGCATAATCTGCTTTGATTCCTGATATTGCTATCGAGAACACTTAGCTGTATATAAGTCATTGATTTTTCAAGTTTCTAGAAGCATAAACATCGAAGAAAAATAGTTAAGCGAGCGACGTTTTTGAGTACAACGTGCGTTGTGTGCATATTGTATCAAGAACCTTGTGTTCTCAATGTTGTTGACAGTTTGTAGATAAATCTTTGAACTCCCAAACTTTTTTCAGTATTCTTCACCATCAGACACTTTCCATTTATTGAAAAAATGCATTTTTGTGCGACAGGATGACCTAATTTCTAACAAATGTTGTCAAATTTGGCAGCTACTTGTTGAAATGACCAATCAGTTCTAGCCAAAATTTGTCCAAACGATGTTCTTTTCTCTGGAATCCAGCAAGCAACATCAGACGGCATTGCGCATAGTTGCCCAAATTCTTCTTTAACTTTGTGAGCAACTGAAGCGCTCAGATATTCTTTATCTAAGACCGTTTCCAGACACAAATCCAGACACTATTTAGCCATGGCTAGTCAGACGCTTGAGCTTAAAAAAATTCTCCATTCGGCTCTAACAAGTCCCGTCAAATCGTCAAAAAGAAACGAAGTCATAGGAGGTTCGAGCTGGGAAACGACTCAAACATTGCTACAGACGTGAAGATAAAATTCAGCATTGAACCCAGCATCTTATCGTGTACCGCAGCAACCTCAACAGCAAACACTTTTGATCGGAACACCCACGAAATTCGGATGACTTTTATTCAGGTTTCTTTCTTCCTGCTTTTTGACTTCGTCCACAAATCTTCTCAAATAGAGCTAAATTTGTATTGCTCTTCTAGCACGTTGCTTCTTCGAACTCATACAAGTTCTAAGTTGTTCTGTATACTTCTAGCAAGTTTCATTATCATTCTGAGAAGTTCTCTGAATCTCTAGGAAGATCCGCAAACTTTTGAAAAGCTTCATGAATTTCTGGACAGTTCAATGAATTTATGGGAAGCTTTTACTATTCTGAAAAGTTACAAGAAATTTTGGAAAGTTTCTGAAATTCTGGGTAGTTCCATGAACATCTTGAGTAGTTCTATGAACTTCTTAAAAACACCCAAACAAATCTGATGAAGTTTTCTGAACTTTTGGGAACCTCCCTGGATTTCTGGATAGTTGCCTGAACTTCTGTGAAAAATCTTTTGGGAAGTTCTCTGAACTCATGTGAAGCTCCCTGAATGTATGGAAAATTTCCTGAATTTTTAAAAAACAATCTGAATTTCAGGGAAGTTGCCTGAGCTTCCAGAAAGAACCCTTAAATTCTAGGAGGTTCTCTGATTTTCTGTAAAGTTCAGGGAGAAAATTATATTTTATAGGAAGTATACCGAGCTTCTGATAAGTTCCCTGCGTTTCTAGGAAGTTCACTGAATTTATACTTTTTTTTTTCGAATTTTCGGGAAGCATTTTCCATCATCAGTTTCGTCACGTCATCCGGTGTTGTTTCATTCCGTTAATGAGATCGTTGGGCCGAATAAACGACAAAAACGCTACTCAAATCATTTGAAAAGAGGTGTGAGTATGGTTCCTTCCATATGACAAAAAATCCCGATGACTTTTAAAATTCCCGAATTTTCCCCGCATATTTCCCGATGATTCAGGATTCCCGCATTTCCCGATTCTCCCGAGTCTGTGGCCACCCTGATTTTTAATACGTTGGTAACAGTTGATTTAGCCACATTCAACAATTTTGCCAACTTGGCGTGAGAGTAGTTTGGATTTTTGCCATGCACGTGCAAAATTTTGATGCGTTGCTTCTCTTCCATTGACGACATTTTGATAACTGAAGTGCTAATCTCAAAATCAAAATAGAGGCATGATGCTAAACGCACACATCTTTCAAAATGAGGGGTGTGCACATTTTTTTAATGCACGATGAACGGAAATGCGTCAAGTTACGTCGACGAAAACTTTGATCGAAACACCCTTTGTTTTATATATTTTCAAGGTAAATAACGCCCTGTTTGATTGAGCCTTTCAGAAAAGAACTCCTCAACATGATGTAAGCGTTTCAAAAACAGACGAATTTAGGATGGCGAAGATAACTACAAAAGATAATTCACTGGAACAAATCCTACGTCCTGAGGTAAAAATGTGTTCTAATGCAGGAAAGCCTAAGAAATATAAGAACTGACGAGTCCACAGCTAAAAATAATTACACAGGGGGGGGAAGACCCAACAAGCCTCCCTTAAAAAATTCAAATAATACAGACAGTCTCTCCAACTATTTGGCTTCGACGACGATATCGTAGCACGTATTGAGACGATGGCGGAAACTTACTTCAAACTTAAAAACTTAAGGCTGAAGCTGGTAGGATTGGGCTTATGATTAATGGGTTGAAAACAAAATACATGAAGGGGAGACGTTCACGAGAAGACAATGTTGGCCTCCTACCTCGAGTTCAGATCGACGGTGATGAAATCGAGGTGGTAGACGAATTCGTGTATCTGGGCTCATTGATGACCGCCGATAACGACACCAACAGAGTGACAAAAAGGCGCATTATGGCTGGCAATCGTACCTACTTTAGACTCCGAAGGACGCGTAGATCGAACAAAGTTCGCCGAACTACAAAGTTGACCATCTACAAGGAATTAATTAGACCGGTAGTTCTCTACGGCCACGAAACATGGACATTGATAGTGGAGTACCAACGCGCCCTTGGTGGTTTTGAACGGTAGGTGATTTCAATGAAGCTTAGAAAAGTGCATTCGATTGTTTTCGGTTTCTCCTTAAGGGTAGAACGGTGAAACATTGGTCGACATATATTTGGCGTACTTTTTTAAGCGTGCTTCCAGAAAAGTCTAAGACCCCTTTTTTTTAGCATTTATTTTGTTGTTGCCACTATCTATTCCGTTGTCGAAATGTCATCAAAGAAGGAGGAACAGCGTATCAAGGCAAAATTCGTGTAAGCATTTGCCGAATGCTCACGTATAAGCAAAATCCGAATTATTCCATTTAAGGCGGATTTCAAGCAACTCTCAAGTCAAGAGTTTTGAATGGCTGCCGGAAAAAAACATTTACAAGTCGAAATTCCAATATATGCTTGATGCGGGAGGTGATTTGACCTTGCGGGCAGAGAATCGAAATTTCTGTGACAACTGTCGCTGAAGACAAAGTTAGTGATGTAAAGCATGAAAAATTTCCAAGGAATCGAATGGACGTGGTCTCATTGGCCGCACGGAACTGTTTAAGGAGCAAATGAGCTCATTTTACCCTGGTTCCCCTAATATTATCTTGTTGTTCAGAAATTTCTTTGCTCGGTGTGACTCAAGATCAACAAAATGATGCTAGTCCTATGTAAAATTTTCAGGAAAATCGATTGAAGTAGATTTTGTTCACCGCACGGCCTTGTGAATGAAGATATGGGTTATTTTACCCAGATTCCCCTAATATTGTTGTGTTTTTCAGAGATTTCTTTGCTCGATGGGATTAAACAACAACAAAATATAGCTAACCCTATGTAAAAAGGTTTGGAGAATCGACTAGAATAAGTTTTGTTCACCGCACAGCTCTGTGAACGAATATATGGCTGTTTTTTCCTGATTTCCCTAATAGTTTTGCGTTTATCATAAATTTCTTTGGTCGGAGTTACTTAAGATCAACAAATTAAGGCTAATCCTTTGAAATTTTTTATGAGGAATCGATTGGAATTGGTTTCGTTCACCTCACATCTCTATGAATGAAGATATGATCGATTTTACCCTGATTCCCCAAATATTTTTGGGTTATTCAGAGATTGCTTTGTTCGGTTTGACTCAAGAACAACAAAATAAGGCTAATCCTATGTAAAATTGCTTTAAAAATCGATTGGAGTTGGTTTCATTAACCGCACGGCTATGTGAATGAAGATATGGCTGATTTTACCCTGATTACCCTAATATTTTCGGTTTTTTTTCAGAATTTTTTTGTTCGGTGCTTTTCTGAAGCAACAAAATTAGGTTAGTCCCATGTAAATTTCCTGGGGACTTGATTGGAGTTAGTTTCACCACTCTGTTAATGAAGATATGATACATTTTACCCTGATTCCCCTAATATTTTTTTTTGTAATCCAGAAATTTCTTTTGTCGGTGTAACTCAAGATCAACAGAGTAAGGCTATGTAAAATTTTCTGGAAAATCGATTGGAGTTGATAAAGCAGGGCTCTATGAACGTAGATATGGCTCACTTTACCCTGGTTCCCCTAATAGTTTTGTGTTCATCATAAATTTCTTTGGTCGGAGTTACTCAAGATCAACAAATTAAGGCTAGTCCATTGTAAAATTTGCTGGAAAATCGATTGGAATTGGTTTCGTTTACCACGCAGCTCTGAACGACGATATGGTCGATTAGATGACGGTGCTTGTTAACTCATAATGATAGCGATGCTATGTTAGCTCATAATGATTTTCTCCTTTATTTCGAAAATATTAGGGGAATCAGGGTAAAATGTGCCATATCTTCATTCTAAGAGCCATGCGGTTAACGAAACCAACATCAATCGATTGTCCAGAAAATTTTACATAAGCTAGCATAGTTTTGTTGATCTTGAGTAACATAGAGCAAAGTAGTTTCTGAATAACATAACAATATTAGGGGAATCAGGGTAAAATCAGCCATATTTTCATTTATAGAGCCGTGCTGTTAATGAAACCAACTCCAATCGATTTTTCAGGCAATTTTACATAGGACTAGCCTTTCTTTGTTGTTCCTAAGTCACACCAAACAAAGCAATCTCTGAATTACACAAAAATATTAGGGGAATTTGAGTAAAATCGACCATATCTTCGTTCACAGAGCTGTGCGGTGAACGATTCCAATTCCAACCGATACCTCAGCAGTTTTTTCAAAAGTCTAGCCATAATTAGTTGATCTTGAATAACTCTGACCAAAAAAATTTATGATAAACAAAAAACTATCAGAGGAATCAGGGTAAAATCAGCCATATATACATTCACATAGCCGTGCGGTCAATGAAACCAACTCCAATCGATTGTTCAGGCAATTTCATGTAGGATTAGCCTTATTTTGTTGTTCTTGAGTCAAACCGAACAAAGCAATCTCTGAATAACCCAAAAATATTTGAGGAATCGGGGTAAAATAGAACATATCTTCATTCACAGAGATGTGAGGTGAACGAAACCAATTCCAATCGATTCCTCATAAAAAATTTCAAAGGAATAGCCTTAATTTGTTGATCTTGAGTAACTCCGACCAAAGAAATTTATGATAAACGTCAAACTATTAGGGGAATCAGGGTAAACTCAGCCCAACCAATGAAACCAACTCCAATCGATTTTTCAGGCAATTTTACATAGGATTAGCCTAACTTTGTTGTACCTAAGTCACACCAAACAAAGCAATCTCTGAATTACACAAAACTATTAGGGGAATTGGAGTAAAATCGACGATATCTACGTTCACAGAGCCATGCGGTAAATAAAACCAATTCCAATCGATTCCTCAAAAAAATCACTAACAACTAGCATCATTTTGTTGATCTTGAGTCACACCGAGCAAAGAAATTTCTGAACAACAAGATAATATTAGGGGAACCAGGGGTAAAATGCGCTCATTTGCTCCTTAAACAGTTCCGTGCGGCCAATGAGACTACGTCCATTCGATTCCTTGGAAATTTTTCTTCAAGTTAAGGTAATATTTAAAGAAATCGTTCCACTCCGAGCCGAGATATAGAATTCTTTCGCGTTTCGGGCACTTTTTTCCCACTGAGCGCTGCTGTTCTTCCGACTCCATCTTCGCAATGATTGCA
>JASCZW010003545.1:0-35057 GCA_034211315.2 Aedes japonicus
GGAAGAAAAGTGGCTTTGGAAGCGACAGGTTGGAAAAGTGGTGTCACGGATTTCAGAACCGAAAACCCCAGTTTTCCATTAAAAATTCTCCTGTAGCCATCAGGCGAAAATTAATTAGGAAGTCAGTGTACCTATTCACCTCGCGAAAGTCGCCTGCTTCATCATTAGACGCTTATTTACGGAGTTCCAGAGGTTTCCAGAGCCCTTCTGATGGCAAATTGAGGTTTTGGAATACTTTTTAGGACCAAATCCGGAGTATCGGACGAGAGGATGTTGAGTTTTGGCCGAACCTGGCATTGGCCAACTATGCCAAAAGGTCGTTGAAGGATCGCCAATATCGTTCTCCAGTTGCCACCAATAGAAGATGTCTGAACTAACCTCAATTGCACGCCACATTACACATATTGTTAAGCAATTTATCAGAAATAATTTGAATTATTGATCATTGATCAACAAGCAATGTCTATGTTTCATGGCCGTAGAGGACTACCGGTCTAAATAATGTCTTGTAGATGACCAATTTTGTAGTTCGGCAAACTTTGTTTGATCTCAAGCGTTCTTCGGAGTTCAAAGCAGGCGCGATCACTGCATGATGCGCCTATGCATCTCACTGCTGCACAGTGAGGCAGCGAACCCAGTGGTGTGGCCAAAACCTCTAGTGCCACGTGTATGCATGCCGTAGGTTTGCAGTATTAGAAAACGTTTTTCAGTTGATAAAGCGCCATCTTTTGACTATTTTGATTAGTTCCTATTTTCTCCGCATTGGTGGCGCTCGATTCATATTTTTAACGGAGGGTCCTAGAAGGATGTTTTTTGGACAATGTTGTTTATTAGATCGTGTTGCGAAATGTTGTTCAAGACCTATTTTACACAGAAAACTCAATATTGGCCAACTTTTAAAAAAATCGCAAAAAGTCGTTTTCACTATTTTTTTTGGCAAATAAAGATCTACAATATAAAATGTAAACGGTGCAATATTGTCGAAATGCTGCTAAAAATTGGCCAGTATTTAGGTTTTTGTGTGAGATAGGTCTTTAACGTCATTGACAACATTTCTCAACATAATCTAATGAACAACTTTGTCGAGAAAAACATCATTCTAGAACGCTCCGTTGAAAAGATAGAATCGAGCGCTACCTCTGCGGAGGTGATAGGAACTAATCAAACCGTCAAAATATGGTGCTTTTTCAACTGCAACAACTTTCTCCAAGACTGCAAACCTGTAGCAAGCATACACGCGGCGGTAGGGTTTTGGCCACACCACTGGGTTCACTGCCCCACTGTGTGCTGGTGTCGTTATCGGCGGTCACCAATGAGCCCAGGACTCGTCACCACACGGTTTCACACCATGGTTACATTGTCTTTTCGTGAGCCACTTCCTTTCAGGTAGTTTGTTTTCAATGCATTAATCACAAGTCTAATATTATTCTTATGGATATTCTCTCTTTACCTTTTTTCTTTCTTTTCTTATTTACCCTAAATATACATTTATGATCAAACTGGAAAATGTAGTGCTGGATGAAAGTTAAGAGTCGAACACTTCGAATAACATCTTCACATAAATTGCGCATGTTCCTGAAGTGTTAAACCAACTATGATTAAAAAAAGATCCCTTCCAAATTAACTACTGATGCGTGGAAGCGTTGTTAATGTTTTACGTGTTATTTATTACCATCATCGGATAAAGTGAAATTGTCAACCGGACAAAACTGTCCCATTTTAGTTTGCTTTTTTAACCCCGGGTTTGAATGCTAATTCCACCGCTTTGAACGCAGTCAGATTGTCACCCGTTTACCTTCGTTCCTCCTTCGTTTGCCTTGCAAACTTCCGGAACAATGCGACATGCCGGGCCCTACCTCATTCCATCACTTATGCTTACCAGCAAATCTGAGAGATTAAATCTACATTGCATTTTGCATGTTGTCAGAACGTGCAGCTTGCGCGCTCGCTTCGGATGACACAAAAAGTTATTTTATTCCCGTTGCAAATTACGTAAATGTAGTTTTCCTCTCTCCGTCCTCACACAGGTCACACTCGAACGGAACGAGAAAATAAAATAATAAATCGACAAAAAAAAAAACAATAGTCGGATTTCGAGTAATCAGTCTCCTCGGTGGGGATTGATTCATCCCGGGATAAAACGGCTCCGGCTTATCGGATGTGAGGATTGTGACGGATGGATGGTTAGTGGCGGAAGCATTACCCTATCTGATCGTTCTCCGCCACTCACTGTAAAGTGTAAAATGCATTCCGTGCTCAAACGCCGTGTGCACCATTTTCATTCCTCATCCCACCTCGTTCGCTGTCAGCCAACCAAGGAGAACGAGGCTCATACCAAATATTTTCCCAAATAAATAAATTAAAAGCGGAAATTTAAGTGCAACATTTGTTGCTATCACACTGTGGCCATTCTCTCGGCATGATGTGTTATTTTTTCCACCACCTTTCCACCACCCCATGCAGTTTCGCCCATTCATTCGCTGGAAAACGGATTTTGCATCGGACTAAAAGCTCAACTTTTGATGATAATGGTGCATTCGCGGCTGTGTGCCCGTGTGTCTGTATGTGCACACGTGATAGTGAGTCATTTTCGAGTGCTCCATCCGTGTTGTGAAAATTTCCCCCCCATTCCTCCGAAGTGGAAAGCTATTTCCGACTTTGTTCACAATACGTACAGAACCTACACATACATGCACACCCGTTGTTCGCTTCAGTGAGATTATTGCAATCGCACTGACCGTGTGTGTTGAAAGAAGAGGCATCAGCCCCCCCCATCCTAGCCACATGCGAGATGTTTGATACTGAAACCCAACCCTATGGAAGAACAAACACGCCATAACAACCCATGTTTGGAGGACCAAGCGGGCGCTCAAAGACCACACAACACTTACGAAATGAAAATTAAAAATTAATGCGAGGAAATTAAATAAACACACTCTAAAACGATAAATTACACAAACTGCTCGTCGCTGGTCGTGTGTTTGTGCTTTACTACTGCTGTTGCCGCCAGTGAAACTATCAGGCATTTAGACGGTTTTCGCCAACTGCCAACTGGGCCGGGGAAGGTTGGTGGTCGGTGAAGATAGTTGGTTTTGATTTTATAGTTCTCGCAGTTCCGTGAAACTTAAATGTTTTCGTTTGCTGGAGGTAACTTTTGGAACGGCTTGCAATGTTTTGAATTTGTTCATGGGGTGAAAATTGCGAAAATTTTCGTTCATTTGTTAAATAGGAAAAATCCTCCTATATTAAGCACATCATATCATCATCAGTTCCCTATGAATTGGTGGTTTTGAGTTATGATTAGTAATAGTTTTAAAGCCTGGCCACGCTCAATTTCGGACCCCAAATAAATAGCAGCAAAAAAAAAATCACAATAATAGAGTTATATCTACATTAGAAACGGTTGATTAAGATGTGAATCCATCTTTCTGTAAACTTCTCGAACATTCTGCGCTAAACCCGCCATCGGTTACGTACGGTATCCTCGAGATACGACCCCCGTGACGATTCTCCATCTTCTCTTGAAATCATCGGTACCATTTGTTTTATTCTTAGTTTTGAAGAATTTCCGCTTAACTAGAGCCCAGTACTACTCTATTGGGTGAAGTTCTGGACAGCTTGGTAGAATGGCTGTTTTTGGCACGCATTTGACATCTTGTACCTTATACCATTCCAAGACGGATTTCGTATAGGAAAGTCGTGGCTTCTGATAAACTTTAGAAACCGATTTTGCAGATATTGTTTCTCGTACACATCCTTATTGATAGTGCCAGTAGAGATGCCTGCCTAATCAAATACTTCTTCGGGAATTTGGACACCTTGTTTGTCCAGAAATACGGTTTAAAGTTTTTGAGTAAGAACTGTTAAAAACATCTGAAACTATGGAACGGTGTAGAAACTATCTTTCATGTTTGCTTGTTCGCTAGAACTATTAGAAAGAAAGAAGGGTCCTCCTTTAGCTCAGTCGGTAAAGGCGCGGCTACAAAGCAACAACATGCTGGAGATGGCTGGGTTCGGCTCCCGGTTCCGTTAAGCAAAATTTCTCGACTCCTTTGGCATGTGTTGTACTTGCCACCAATGATTTCCATCACTTAGCAAAATAAACTTTCGATACTCATGCGATTGCATTTATTTTATTACGTGAAAGGCCGACAGAAAACATTTTTAACACAAAAACTAAAATGAACTATGGAACTATCCAACCGATAAGAAATTTTTTAGCAACCTTGGATTCAGGAACTGAATCACTTTCTCAAAATTTTCTCATAGACATTAGACATGGCATGCGGAATATCAAACTTCACGATTAAGCAAATCTTAGTCATCAGAAGACATTTTGATAACTTTTAACCATAAATATCATATCAAACTTTATGATTTTGTGAAAATAAGTCTGTGGATGACATTTTTCGTATTTCTAACTACTAGAACAGCCCATACTAAAATATTTTCCAAAACCTGGCATATGATTTCACAAAACTTTGTCTTTGAAGGACATTCTGAAAGTGTCTGACCACACTGGGAGGCTCAGCGGGGTCCGAGTTCCTCCGGAAAAGTGGCCATATTCAAATCTTTTCCAAAACCTGGCTTGCGCACTAAAAGAGGCCCTGTGGGATCCAAGTTCCTCCGGGAAAGTATTCAATTCGTTACCAAAATCTGGCCTGTGACACATCAAACTTCATGATTTTGCAAAACTTTGTCTTCAGAAGATATTCAGAGAGTGCCTGATCATACTGGCCACTTAAGGAGGTCCTTCGAGATCGGAGTTCCTCCGGGAAAGTAGTCATATTCAAAGTAGAAGGAGATGTTCGCTCATCACCATGAGGCACCAAAAGTGAACATTAATTTTTTTGCTAGAATGATAGATATGATGAGAAAGTGTTGAAAGTTCCGCCAGTGTACGGCAGGTTGGAAATAGAACATTTGTTTTTGAAAATTGAGCGAAAGGGCATGTGTACCAAAGACGTCATCTTTGTACCACTGATGGCTTTTTGATAGTTATTATAGCGATATCCCAAGCAACACAGCTTGTATTAAACATGTTGAAAGTACTATTGAATGACAAAAACAGGTTATAAATTTAGGTGTATTTCGTAGTTTTATGTGACGCAAAAAGTGCAAAAAGTGAAGCCTTATAAAACATAAAATGGAAAAAATTAACCTCATGCAAAAATATAACACTGCCAACTGTGGGATATGAACACTAGCCCTTGGCGTGAAAGGTTTGTAGCTTCTTTGCTTACAAACTCAGATTGTTGAGAAGTAAACTCTGAGTATCTATGACATGCTTCTCGTTGGCAGTGAATCCCCAATCTTGTACAACAAATCGTAACTAGCAAAAAGAAGACGTTTTGCAAAACATGGTTGGTGTAATGTTATTTCAATAGTATATAGAACTGCCCATTAAATCTTTTTCTGTTTATGTTTTATAAACGCATGGAATCACGTTTTCAAGAAGCTCGACCGTTCGTCAGAGTGATATATAGAATACGAGAAATACAAATCGCTTCAAACTTGACAAGTTTTGCAATACGTTTACAATACATTTATAATACAAACAATTTGCAAATCATTCTGAAAAAGATGTTTTTTGTGTTACTTGGGATATAGTGTGCACTCTGTTTTGGTGCGCATATGGGAGAGCAACTCTCTCCTTTTTAGGTTTGTTTTGAATCACAACGTCTGAGATCACTCAAGATTTTCTCGTTGTCTCTAACGTAGAGGCCTCGGAGAGAAACACCGTGAAGCGTTGCGATACTGATTCCCTTCTATATCATAATCGTTACCAGTTACTGATACGTTGCATCACGCAATAATCTCCAGAAATACTACGATCGCTTACATAGACCATTCAACCCTTGAAGATAGGGAGGATTTGGTATCTACCTTAAGAAGACACGGGAAACCCACGTAGTCTTCAGTAGATATCAAAGGAAAGGGAAATGAATAGTCGGAAAGAATAGTTAAACAGAATGCCCTGTTTGGTGTACAGAACAACAGGTTTTTTTTTTAAAAAAAATAGGTCGTTCGGAGCATCTAGTCTTAGAAGGTTAAGTGATGCTTTATTTCTCTTCAAGTGGTTGAGCCTTAAGCATTAAGTCTTAAGTCCTACCCCATGGCTTATGGTTATACCGTCATTACTTCATTGTTTAATAATATAAGACCTGGTGGTGAAAGAAAACTTATCGCATTCTCTGATGTACAATAATAGGCAAAATAATAGTGCCCACCTCTTCGTTTTTTCAATTTCTCTCATTTACTTGGTTCAAATTAAAGAAAACGCAGTGTAGTTTTTTTTCTTATTAGATTTTTTATATTATTTTTAAGTTTCACTTATGGAATACTGAAAAAAAGGAGTTTTACTTAAAGAAAAAAAATCTATTTGTGTTGAAAAAAAACAGTGACAAAATAAAGTGCCCACTTCAAAAATCGATATGTTTTCGATAAGTTTTCATTGGAAGACCCCTCGATTGTTTATGTTTTGATATTTTGACATGTTTTTAAGCAAACGGCTCAACCTGGTGAATTTGTATACGTGATCGCATTTGATTCAATTGAAAAAATGGAGAACGCAGTGCTTTCGAAAGCAATTCCTTGTGCATCCGAAAGTTGGTCGTTCGTGATGTGCAAAACGGTGAATTGCACCGGGCTGTCGCTAAGAAGTACAGTATCAGTAAGGCAGCGGTTGGCAAAATTCTTCTGAAGCTTAAAACGTTTGGATCAGTGTTGGATCGCCCTGGCAGAGGCAGGAAGCGGAAAACGGATGCGAGAACGGACACCAAGATCATGGGCGAAGAACCCGAAGGTAACTGTCCGCGAGATCCAGGAAACCCTTCAGTTATCAGTTTCCGGTCGAACTGTTCGTCGCCGTCTCGTAGCACAGGGGTTGAATAGCAAACTTGCCCGGAAGCGCCCATTTATCAGCAAGGCAAACAAAGCCAAACGGCTTAAGTTTGCTAAGGAGCATGCTGATAAGCCTCTAGAGTTCTGGGAAACGGTTCTCTGGACGGACGAATCAAAATTTGAGCTGTTTAACCGAAAGCGGCGGGTTCGTGTTTGGTGCAGATCGGGAGAGGAGCTTCAGGAGCGCCACATCCAAGGCATAGATCATCGTGAAGTTATTCTGCTTGTGAATATCCCGAAAAAGATATTCAATGGATCTCTTAACTTAGAATTTAAAAAATATTTGGATGATCTTGAAAGCTTCAATAGTAGAACAAAAGCCCTACCAGGACACCAAGCAAATGCCAGGACGGTCGAATAGTAAAGACTGTATTCGATGAAATTTGGACACACGCAATTGTTCGTAACTTTTTAGCGTGTGGGTAAAATTATTGAAAATTTAACTGAATGTAATTCAGTGTGTTGTATCAATTGTGTAATGAGTTTCGTGAAAATCGGTCGAGTGATTTCAGTGATGGCTTCGAATGAAGAAATAGTGCGCCAACAAATTTTGGGCACTAGCTCCGAAAACCCAAACGCTTCTCATCGATGGATCGGAAAACAGCTCGGAATCGCACATTCAACCGTATCCCATGTGATCAAAACGTTCAAGGACCGTAAGACAACCAAGCGAAAACATGGTAGTGGCAAAAAACGTGGCACATCAAATCCGGAGAAGGCCAGGATGGTATTGAACCAATTTATGCGTTATCCCAACATTTCGATCAGGGATGTTGCGAAAGAAGGCGAAAGTTTCAGTTTGTTTTGTGCAGAAAACAATGAAAGGTTCTGGATTACATGTGGACAAGGTCCAGAAGGCACCAAACCGGAGTGATAAACAGAACTCGGTGGCCAAAACTCGTGCAAGAAAACTGTACAGGGAGTGGCTCACAAAACCGTTCTGCATTGTGATGGACGATGAGACCTACATTAAAGCCGACACCAAACAAATGCCAGGACTGGAACACTACGTCGCCACCTCAAGTTGGCCGTTCCGGAGAGTGTACGGAAGAAGAAACTGTCGAAATTCGCCAAAAAAATCCTTGTCTGGCAAGTGATCTGCGGATGTGGCGAAATGAGTCAGCCCTTCATCACCTCTGGGACCGTCAACGGACAAATCTACAAGGACGAATGCCTCCAAAAACGACTACTGCCCTTCTTGAGCTCTCACGATGGCCCGACACTGTTTTGGCCGGATTTGGCATCTTGCCACTACGCCAGCCCGTCTTAGACTGGTACAAAGATAATAATGTAGTTTTCGTACCAAACGACTCCGGACCTTCGCCCAACTGAAAATTTTTGGGTAATCATGAAGGCAAAGCTCGTTAAAACTCCAAAACTGATAGAAAATGAACTTGAACTAAAGAAAGTGTGGTTAAAAGTAAGTAAGCAAGTCATTACTATCATTGCCCAAAATTTGATGAAAGGGGTCAAGTCAAAGGTGCGGGCATTTGGGTTGGGAGAAGAGGTTCAATAAACCAATGATGTCAAAACCATTTAGTAGTATTTTATTTCCAGAAAGTTTGAAAAGAATCGAGCTCAAGGAAAGTTTTTGGTGACCTATTTTGTGTGTCCAAATTCCATCGAATACAGTCTTTATGAGAAAATATATGGTTTTCTTTGCCATTTTTCAAAGCATTTAAACGTACAATCACATTGGTACGCTTATCCTCCATGGCAGTCAAACAAAGACACCGGAGAGACAGTCGACCGTATCCGGAATCGAACCCTTGATCCCTGGATTTGAAAACCAAAGCGTTCACCGACTACGCTATGAAGCTTTCTGAGCATCATAGTTCGATTACAGCGAAACTTTTAAAAATTTCGTTGAATACATTTCCCTTTTCATTTGGTTGCCAAGAATGTCATTCTGAATTTCTTGTTTTCCAAAATTGTCTCTCTATAAACAAAATCTTTCTTAATAATATGTGGTAGCAATATGACCCAATTTGTTCAGCAAATGATGTTATTAACTTGGCTATCTGACATATCTTTCAACTGTGTTTAATTTTTTTTATAATCTATCAGACACCTGTATTTATAAATCAAATCAATCCTAAAAATTCAACAAATCGTTTCACCTTAATCAATCTCAAATAATCTCAAAGAACCATGATACCTTACTCACTGAAAATCCCGGCCAGTCACTTTCAACGCACCACGTTCAAACCAAACGATACGAATTCAATTCCCACAGGTTTTTGAAGAAGTCCCAAAGTTACCCACGCTTCCAGTTCACTACTTGTCGCTCTCTCTCTCTCTATCCAGAAACCGGCAATCGACGGAATCCAGAAACTTTATGATTGCTGCTAGGATTCCTTCCCAGTGAAGATAAATCGTCGAGAGCTTCACGGCAGAGTGAAGGATTAACTCTTTCTCCTCTCTCATTCTTCCAACTTTACAGCTGACTTACTTCCCACGCCATTCCCCTCCTTCCACAGTACCAGCATTCGTGGGATTGATTTCCGCTTGCTAAATTAAAATCGATCATAAAAGGTGTACTTTTCGCAAGCTGTCGAGCACCTACCCTTCCGCATCTGCCCCACTCAGACCCAAGCGATTTGAAAACTCCCTCCTTCGAAGGTAAATATTTAACTAGCACAACGAAAACGATGGGAAAAGTTTCATCTCCTCTCAGCCCCAGTCGTCCGTCCGAAAGTTTTGAATATCGATGAAGCCCTTCCGTTTCAATCTAGACCAATCGACTGACTGGCTCACTGACTGGTACCACTAACCGTAATGTATCTATCCGACGACGGTGCTCGACAGGCCAGGGCTGCGTATCTCAATGAAATCGATACTTTTTCTTACCGGTGCGCGGAGTCGGTGGCGGCCTGTTCTAAATATCCGGAATGCTTCGTGAAAATTTCCACACCGCATCGTCATTGTCGTACTCGACGTGACGGGTTGGAGCCCATTAACGGGAACTTAATGAAGATTGAACAAATAATCATCCAATTTGTCGAATCAATAGTTGTTGATGGGTTTTTGGCTCGTAGATGGTAGACGGATGCTGGGTCTCGGCAGAGCGAAACGTGTTCCCGCAAATTCCCACATAGACCCGGTAATCCCTCCAGGGGTAGACGAAATAAGCTGCAGACTGTGGCTTTCAAGTGCTGCCACTTGTGTTTTCGAAACATATCAACTTACCGGGAGGCTCCGGGTCGGAACAGCAAGGTGGTTGTCTGATTGAATTAGGCCAGCATTAGTTCCAAAGATCAAAAGCCTATTCACCGGGACTTGCGTGAGGGGAAGCGGCGTAGAATTACTGATTCGCTGCATTGGAACGGGTCACTTTTCGGTCTTGGTTTGTGCTGGGAACTTGGTTTGATTTCCTAAAGGGTCGAATGATTCGATCCACCATTTTAAATACTTAACACAGGATGTATGAATTACTATTATGTAGTAGAAATAAATGACTGTTGTGCACTTTAGGGTTGATCAAAAATATTATTCGTTATTTCCTCCTAAATATATTATGCAAAAATAGGAACGGATAATGCTAGAATGTTACCATACATTAATGTTCAAATGTTCATCACCTTGATATTCCCTCAAAATACGCATTAGGATGGTTCAAAGAATGGATTCCCAGCCTGTCAATTACAAATAAGATCCTAAAACTTCCTTCAAAATTTTAGCAATTGGTTACGAACACGAACTGCACCGGTCCTTTGAAGATGTAATGGGAATTTCTAAAGGAAAAGCAATCTTTTACTTTTCATTCTCTATGCTTCCTGGTAAAATATCATACAAAAATGTTTTCTAACTGTGCTTGCAAGAAGTTTAACCAGATTCAACTTTTGCTGTCTTTTAAGCTGTGCATGTAATAGTTGTTGGATTGAAAATAAATTAATACTTAATTTACTTGACTGTGACGACAACACCCCTCGTCGCAACGACGCCGTCGATGTAGGTCAACGCGTTCACAGCAGACCGCATACACCGAACATGTCAAGAATGACATGCCATGAAAAGGAACGTCAAACGGAAGCATTAAAGAATTAATCTATAACAAAAACACATTGTTGTGCGGAGACGAAATTAATTTTACTATTTTCGATCGGTAAGATTCCCTAAAACTAGTTTATTTTCTTAAAAATAAGTGAGAATATTTACTTTCTATCGTAAGTAGATTTATTTGAAAATATTGTGAAATTAAACGCTAACTTATAAACTACGCCTTACAGATAACCTAAGATAACGTGGATGGAAGAAAGATTCCTCCCATGTACTTATTTCTACACTAAAATTGTAAGTAAATCAAAGATGTAATTGCGAACTATGATTAATAAAACATCATGAATTCTAGCTTAAAGCTAACACCATCACAAACGGCTGTTTGCTATAAAGATTTGGTGACACAACCCCACAAAATCTTTAAGAATTTTATATGGGGTTAGGAATGGAGGAACGTTGTAAAACGACGGGATACAGCTGCCAGTCTTGTACGGAACCCGACTTGGAAGATGAGCAATGGGTTGCCTGTGACAAATGTGGGCTTTGGGAACACTTCCGTTGTGCAGGTGTGGATGACTCGGTGAAAGAACAGGTATACGTGTGCAAAAGATGCAAGAAGAAGGATTCGTCTTCGTCGTCTCGCCATCTAAAAATTCCACCAGCCGATACCAGGTCTCACCGATCGTCAACTGCCAAATCCGTTTCCAAGCAGCCGCAGAAAGTCCCTGATCCGGCGTCCAATCTGCAGATATCCCCATCGGCCGTAAAGAGCACGACTTCCAGTGCCCGTTCTACTCGTCTACGAACTGAAATAAAGCTGATTGAAGAGGAGCAATTTATGAAGGAAGAAGAACTACAGGCCCAGGAAGCAATGAAGAAGAAAACGACGCAAGAAGCTTTGCGTCGACTTGAGGAGAGAAAGGTTATTATGGAGGAAGAAGCACGAATCCGTCAACGACAGCTGGATGATGAAAATCGTTCCGCGAGAAGCAGCAGATGATCAGGAAAGAGTCGTTCGAGAAGAAGCAAACTATCGTCCGACAACTGAGCGAGTGTGGCAGTAGAGATGGATCGATTCGTGATTCTCAGCAAAGGATATCCGATTGGCTGGAAGAATGCCCGTCCGAAGCACGTGATTTGGGCTCGATTTCCCGAAAAATAGTCCCTTCGCTAAGAACGAACCCACCGCCGCCAACCCCGATCAGATGGAAACGAAGAACGTCAACTACCAGTAAATCTTACGCCTGTCCAGCAATCAGCGCCACCTGTCTTGTCGATGTCGCCTGGACAACCCTCGGGTCCGCCGATTCTCCCAATGACGCCTAACGCGGGAATAGCACATCCATCGATACCGGTTAGCCAATCTCCGATCTTGGCTGAAGTTCCCATGCAGTCTGGGCAACGGATGGATTTCCCTGACATCCCGATAACACAATTACTCAATGAGCCTCGTAAATGGCCTGAAACTAACGGTGGAGGACAGTCATCTCGTGTTCCCAACTGTTCGATGTATCGATCAGGCATTGATCCATCCGATTGCAGAGGCATCTCGAATCTTCCGTCAACCTTACCACGCCAGCATATCCGGGCACCTTCCGTACCGTTGAAGCAAGTCAAATGGCAGCGAGACAGGTGATGGGAAAGAATTGCCACATTTCTCTGGAAATCCTGAAGATTGGCCAATATTCATGTGCAGCTTCGAACAGACTACAGCAGCCTGCGGGTAAACCGATGCGAAAAACCTTATCAACCTGCAACGATGCTTGAAAAGGCCGGTGCTAGAATCGGTACGGAGTAGGTTGCTGCTCTTCTAGTGTTCCGCAGTAATCAACACCTTGCAGACACTGTACGGCAGACCGGAATTACTGATACGATCGCTTATCGAGAAAGTTCACCGTGCTCCAGCTCCTAGACATGATCGCCTCGAAACCGTAATGGAATTTGGATTGACCGTGCAGAACCTCGTGGATCATTTGAAGGCGTCGAACCAATTCTTGCATTGGGCCAACCCGGTGCTGATGCAAGAGCTTGTCGAAAAGCTGCCCTGATCACTTAAAATTACGTGGACAGTCTACAAGAGTAAGCAACAATATGCCACGTTGATAACGTTTGGTGACTTCATGGGAGGATTAGTGGCGGCTGCAAGTCAGGTATCTTTCGATCTTCCGAGCACCAGTCGGAACTTCAAGAGTGAACAAAAGAGGTCCAAGGAGAAAGGCATGGTACAGGCACATTCGGCGGTCCCAGCGTCATCTCCCGTCGTACCAACTCATCCATCGTACAAGAGAGCAGGTAAGCCATGCGCAGCGTGGGAACGAGAAGGGCATCGAGTTGTTGACTGCCACCGTTTCCTTTAAGTGTTGATGAACGGGGGAAAATTGTTGATAAAACGGGGATTTGTCGTACCTGTCTCAACAGTCATGGCAAGTGGCCTTGTAAGTCCTGGCAAGGTTGTGGGATTGAGGGATGTCGTCAAAAACATAATACACTACTTCATTCCCCGTCTTCGTCGCAACCATCCCCCAATATGACTGCAAACCACCTCACGCTAGGGAAGTGGTCGTCTCTCTATGTTCCGCATTCTTCCTGTGGTCCCACATGCGGGAAGTCGTTCTGAAGCCATCTTCGCCTTTATCGACGAGGGTTCTTCCATTACCCTTCTAGAGAAGACGATCGCTACGCGGCTCGGTGTATCCGGGCCTTCGGAACCGCTAACATTACAGTGGACGGGTAAGGTAACCCGTGAGGAACCAGGGTCACAACTAATTCAGCTGGACATATCGGAGAAACGTGCTGGTATTCGTCACAAACTATGCCAAGCTCGCACGGTCAGCTGTTTGGTACTGCCTCCGCAAACACTGAAGTACAAGGAGCTTTGCCAACAGTATCCACATTTACGGGGTCTTCCGTTGGATGACTATGATCAAGTCCAGCCAAAACTGCTGATTGGATTGGACAATCTCCATCTGGGAGTCCCACTGAAATTGCGGGAAGGTGGGCCAACGGATCCAATTGCTGCAAAGTGTCGTCTAGGTTGGAGCATTTTCGGGTGTGTGGCCAGCTCTTCAAAGCAAACAGCAGTGGTCAACTTCCATGCTGCTGCACTACCAGATCGGGACCATCAGCTCAACGACCAACTACGAGACTACTTTGCGCTGGAAGACACTGGTGTAACCGGACCCTACGATGTCCTGGAGTCGGAGGAGGATAGTCGAGCTAGAAAACTTCTGGAGCAAACGACCAGGCGGACCAATCGGGGCTTCGAGACTGGTCTCCTTTAGCGGGACGAGAATCCGGATTTTCCGGATAGTTTCCATGGCAGTTCGTCGACTACAGTCATTAGAAAGAAAGCTTAGCAAAAATCCATCCTTGAAAGGGCAAGTCTGCGAGAAAATTGCTGAGTACGTGCAAAAGGGCTATGCACACAAGGCTACCGATTCTGAACTGGCAAACGCAGATACTACACGCGTCTGGTTTCTCCCACTAGGAGTCGTTGTCCATCCCAAGAAACCGAACAAGGTGCGGCTAGTTTGGGATGCAGCTGCAGTTACGAATGGCGTTTCTTTCAACTCCAAACTTCTTAAAGGTCCAGATTTGTTAACACCTTTACCAGCTGTTATGTGTCGCTTTCGCCAGTATCCCGTGGCCGTCTCGGGTGATATCAAGGAGATGTTTCACCAACTATTCATTCGTAAGGAGGACCGCCTGGCGCAGTGCTTCCTCTGGAGGGATAGTCCCTCCGGGCAAATCCAGGTTTTCGTCATGGACGTAGCCACCTTCGGCGCAACTTGTTCGCCCGCTTCTGCGCAGTATGTTAAAAACATCAATGCACAGGAGTTTTCTGACCGTTATCCGCGTGCGGCCGCCGCCATAGTAAAAACCATTACGTTGATGATTACTTGGATAGCTTTCTGACCGTCGAAGAGGCAGTTGAAGTCGTTAAGGAAGTGATAGTAGTTCATGCAAGAGGAGGCTTCGAGATTCGGGGTTCCGTTCGAACTCGGTTGAACTGCTTAACGGAATAGAGCAAATTACTGCTGACGGTCCGAAGACTTTGATGCTCGAAAGAGAAGGGACGTACGAATCCGTCCTGGGGATGAAGTGGCTCTCCAGGGAGGACTGTTTCACCTACACGGTAACGCTGCGAGATGATCTTCGTGCTATCGTAGACGTGGCACACGTCCCTACCAAGCGAGAAGTGTTGAGGGTTGTTATGAGTCTCTTCGACCCACTGGGGCTGATCTCCCATTTTCTTGTTCACGGGAAAATAATTATTCAAGGGACATGGGCTTCCGGAACAGGCTGGGATGACCCTATAAACGAAGACCTATACCGAAAATGGCGCAAGTGGGTGGACCTCTTCCCGGTGCTGGATAAACTGATGATACCACGTTGCTACTTTTCACCGTTCCCAGATACCTTGGAAGGCCTGCAAGTCCATGTTTTCGTGGACGCCAGTGATGCAGCTTACTCGTGCGCCGTATACTTCCGACTGGTGAAAAATGGTAACATTCAGCTGTCACTTGTGGGAGCAAAAAGCAAGGTGGCTCCTCTGAAGACGCTTTCAATCCCAAGGCTCGAGTTGAAGGCAGCAGTGCTAGGAGTTCGATTTCATGCTTCGATTCTGGGCTATCATACCTTTCCAGTTGCTCAACGTTTCTTCTGGAGTGACTCCACTACGGTATTGGCCTGGATCCGCTCTGACCATCGCCGTTTTCACAAGTTCGTGTCGGTTCGTATAGGAGAGATCCTCAGCCTGAGTGACCTCGAGTGACTGGAGATGGGTACCATCAAAGTTGAATATTGCGGATGTTGCTACGAAATGGAAGACCGGTCCGAACCTGGAATTTAATAGCCCTTGGTTTCGAGGACCTGAATTTCTGCGCTATGATGAGGAGTCTTGGCCTGAACAACCCTCCGTAGCTACAACTCATGAAGAAGTGCGAAAGGTTCAGGTACATTACAATCACCCAACGCTGTTGGAGTATTCCAGGTTCAGCCAATGGATGAAGTTGCTACGAACCATGGCGTACGTAATTCGGTTCATCGATAACTCGCGCCGAAAGAACATCGGACAGAATCTGCGTATTAATGTGCTCACCCAGGAAGAGTTGTCCAGGTCCGAAATGCTGCTATGGAAAAGGGCGCAAGACGATGTTTATCCAGAAGAGAGAACCAGACTGGAAGAAACTCGGGGTAGCCCGGATAATCGTCATCCCACCGTGTCCAAGTCGAGTTCCATCTATAAAATCTGGCCTTTCATGGACGAGCAAGGGATCCTTCGGATGCGTGGTCGCATAAGTGCTGCATCGTACGTACCATTCGAAGCCAAGTATCCTGCTATTCTTCCAAAATGTCATCCAGTAACAACACTCATCACGGATTGGTACCACCGCCGTTTTCGTCATGCCAACCGCGAGACAGTGGTGAACGAAATGCGGCAGCGCTTCGAAGTGGCCAAGCTGAGATCTCTTGTGCAAAGGGTTGTAAAAACTGCGTGTTCTGCAAGATCTCCAAAGCCACTCCCAAAGCCCCAGTAATGGCACCTCTCCCCATGGAAAGATTGCAGCCATTTGTACGTCCGTTCACATTCGTTGGAGTGGATTACTTTGGACCAGTGCTGGTCAAGGTGGGACGTAGCCAGGTGAAACGATGGGTCGCATTATTTACTTGCCTTACGATTCGAGCTGTGCACATGGAGGTAGTCCATAGCTTGTCTACGGAATCATGTGTTATGGCTATACGGAGGTTTATATGTCGTCGTGGATCACCAGCAGTGTTCTACTCCGATAACGGCACCTGCTTTCAAGGGGCCAACCGGCAGCTTCAGGAGGAGATCGCTATAAGCAACGAGGACATAGCAAACACCTTCACGAACTCAAACACTGCCTGGAAATTCATCCCTCCTGCGGCCCCACACATGGGTGGAGCGTGGGAGCGACTCGTCAGGTCGGTAAAGACAGCAGTTGGTTCAGCTCTGGACACCCTTCGAAAGCCCGACGACGAGACCCTGGAAACCATCATCTATGGAGCAGAAGCGTTAGTCAATTCCCGACCGCTGACGTATATCCCACTTGAGTCAGCAGATCAGGAGTCTTTAACTCCCAACCACTTTCTGTTGGGCAGCTCAACGGGCAACAAATTTCTTCCGCCAGCCGGAGACAATAGCCACGCAGCACTCCGTAGTAGTTGGAAGTTGGCCCAATTTATCACCGGAGAGTTTTGGAAGAGATGGATAAAGGAGTATTTGCCAGTGATAACCCGTCGATGTAAGTGGTTCGAGGACGTCAAGGAGTTAAAAGAGGGTGATCTAGTTCTTGTGGTCAACGGAACTGGGCGTAACCAGTGGATCCGTGGACGAATTGAGAAAACAATTACAGGACGCGATGGAAGAGTTCGCCAGGCATTGGTGCGAACGGCGAGTGGAGTTCTACGGCGGCCTGCAGTTCGGCTTGCAGTGTTGGACGTCGGAGAGTTATGTAAACCTATGGAACCTCCGGGGTATCAGGGTCAGCACCTAGGTTTACGGGTGGGGGTATGTGACGACAACACCCTCGTCGCAACGACGCCGTCGATGTAGGTCAACGCGTTCACAGCAGACCGCATACACCGAACATGTCAAGAATGACATGCCATGAAAAGGAACGTCAAACGGAAGCATTAAAGAATTAATCTATAACAAAAACACATTGTTGTGCGGAGACGAAATTAATTTTACTATTTTCGATCGGTAAGATTCCCTAAAACTAGTTTATTTTCTTAAAAATAAGTGAGAATATTTACTTTCTATCGTAAGTAGATTTATTTGAAAATATTGTGAAATTAAACGCTAACTTATAAACTACGCCTTACAGATAACCTAAGATAACGTGGATGGAAGAAAAGATTCCTCCCATGTACTTATTTCTACACTAAAATTGTAAGTAAATCAAAGATGTAATTGCGAACTATGATTAATAAAACATCATGAATTCTAGCTTAAAGCTAACACCATCACAAACGGCTGTTTGCTATAAAGACTTGGTGACACAACCCCACATTGACATTGAATGAATTTCTCGTAGGCACAGACATCATACAGTCAGGACCGGAGTCTAAATCGGCTAAATGGGGTGGCGAATCGATTCTTTGAATCACCCTAATGTCTATGCTAGCAAGAAGATTTTTTTTATTTCACGTCGAGCGCGTGTGCGTAGCCGCGAGGGCTTCAAACGAATCCATCAACATGTATATATATATATTCTTAAAATAATGTGCGGTTGCCTTTTGATCGAACAGACGATGTGAAGTATGGGAGCGTCACCAATGGCAGGAAGGCAAAGGATTCAGCGCAATTTGATGAAAGCTCTTTGATGACAAAATGTCTCGGCTGTTTGTTTCGTTTCGGATCGTCGACCCAGAGACAGATGGGCGACAGATGAAAAGAAAGAATTCCTAGTACCTGTTCGAGAGGTATTTTTGTTTTGAGAATTTTACGGAGATTATTGATTCATTATTTGTCGATTTCAAATAACTTATTTCAAGAAAAAAAAATCTAGCTTGTCTTGATTCCTGAAAATATGTTTATTACGTATTTACCAGTACCAGTACAATCGTTACCCAACCAGAAGGTTATAACATAAAAATAACTAAATTATAACAAACCTTGTTACGACTTATTGATTTTGTACACATTTTTAAAAGACATTTTCATCTGGATAATTGTATAACATACTTTCAACAAATTAAGATATAATGCTTTGGGAGGCACAATCAGCGTAAAAAATTAGACCAATTCTAACAATACCTGATATGATTTTGCTACATCTTAACAAAACTGTTGAGAAGTTTGTATTGTTTATGTTATGTCTATATTATGGTTTGCTATTGTTTTCTTACCTCTTGAGGATTTTTTGTTACAGTTTCTGTTATTATAACTTCATTTGCGATCTAAATTCTAACAACCTCTGTTATAAACAGGGTAAATGAATAACAAAACATGATATAATTTTGTTGCTTCTGGTCGGTAGTCAAAAACAAGAAAAAAGGGTTTTTCTCGTGTACTCTGTACGTGAGTTTGGAATATTTTACCTAATTACCGTCGTTCAAAGCTCAATTCATCCCTTTAATGCAATCAGATTTGAACAAACACGAAGATAATAGCTGATTTTCGTTGATGATCGTTGGATTTTACAGCAAGAAATCAATTGTTGGGATGTTATCCAAAAGTTTAACGTGTTTGATTGTTTTGCAGTTGTTTATTTAATTATTTTACTGTCTAGTCTAAAATTTTAAAAATATATTGCTATAAAAAGTTCAAATAATTTTGAATTTCAAAAATTGATATTCTAAGGTGTCGCCCAGTGAGAATTGGAACATAGACTATTGCGTATATTTCGGATATACATTAAATAAATAATATTCTGTTTTAACTCAAATGTTCGAAAAAAATCCTGCCCGAAAACTCCCACATGTCAAAGTTGGTTCCATTTGAAGAACTCCAATTCCAAGAACTCAAGCTTTGCAGAAATTTGTGTTTCATTTGTATGGAAGTCCTCCCCTTCCAGGCGGGGAACGAGCCTTGAACCATCATAAGAAACTTCTCTGGCCTCAACAACCCCAACATATAAGTTTTCATAACAGTAGGTATGATTCTCATGTTGGTTGATATATGTGTCTAATTTTCATGAGAGCCCACCCCTTCCAGAGAGGGGAGGAATCTCAAACCTCCATAGAAACATTTCTTGGTTCCGAAAACCCCCACTTCCAAAATTTGGTTCCACTTATTTGATTAGTTCTCGAGTTATGCAGGAATTCGTGTTTCATTGGTGTGGGAGCACCCCTTCCAGATGCGGGAGGGGTCTCGAACCATCATAAGAATCTCTCTCGACTCCAAAAATCCCTGCATAAAAATAGTCATACCTGTTGGGATAATTCTCATGTTTGGCTCAAATTCGTGGTTCATTTTTATGAGAGCCCCTTCTTTCAAAGAGGAGGGGTCTCAAACCACTGTAGAAACATTTCTTGCCTACAAAACCTCCACATGCCATATTTGTTTCCATTTGTTTGATTAGTTCTTGAGTTATGCAGATAATAGTTTTTCATTTGCATGGGAGCCCCCCTTTCTAAAGGCGGGAGGGGTGTCAAACTACAATAAGATTCTTTCCCGGACCCAAAAACCCCTGCATACAAATTTGCATAGCGGTAGGGATAGTTCTCATGTTTGGTTTAAATTTGTGTTTTGTATGTATGGTAACCCCTCTTTTCAGAGTGATGAGAGGTCTTAAATGGCCATAAAAACATTTTTTGCCTTCAAAAACTCGCTCATACCAATTTTGGCTCCATTTGCTTGATTAGTTCTCGAGTTATGCAAGAATTTGTTTTTCATTTGCATGGGATCCCACCCTTTCTAGAGGCGGGTGGGCTCTCGAACTATCATAAGATGCTTTCCCGGACCCAAAAACCACTGAATACAAATTTGCAAAGCAGTAGGTATAGTTCTCATGTTTGGTTGAAATTTGTGTTTCATTTGTATGAGAGCCCCCCTATTTAGAAAAAGGAGGGGCTTTTTTTTATGGTGGTTCAGGAGAGAAAAGATTTTTTGACAACTGTTTGTTATGTTTTCGTCCAAAGCGCACTATCACATTTCCAGAAGACACACTGACACCAACAATCAATATGCAACTAGCGATTTGAAATTGGTTCACTGTTGTAGAACCCATTGGTCCGAATTGCACCTTGTTATACATATTTGCGCCTTTGTTTTGATTTGCTGTGTTATTTTGACAGAATATTTGTGAGAGAGGGGCGCATTATTAAGCTTGGGACCGATGTTCTAGTACTGACTGAGCCAAGAAGAAAATCGTTTTTGTATGGGACCTACTGGTCTTAGAGTTAGTCTGTGGTTCTACGAAGCATTAACTTTTATTTCAACTCAAAAGTTTCATCAGTTTTATTGGTCCGTATTCAAACCAAAATTTTAGTACAACTTATTACTATTTTGTATTGGTATAACTACGTATTTTTTGCTTGTGCGTAATTTTGACAACTGCTCCAGTATGGGTGTAATGTCAGTTTTCCTTGCAAAATAATCGAACAGAATATTGTTCCCAGGGATAAGTGACAGCCCCATTTAGATTACATGGGTAGGCGTTACTAACGTTACGAAATTTGCCCTTCTGTTCAGCTGCATACAAGGTAAGTAATTCCGACCGTAAAAGCATTTCTTGGTCATTACTTGTGCTATCCTAATGCACATTACTTTTGAACTGCATACTAGGCTTAAGTATTTCCAACAGTAAAAGCATTTCTTGACCATTACTTGTCCTATCCTAATGTACATTACTTTTGAGGTGCATCCTAGCCTTTACCAATAAAAACAAATCTGTGTGCCCATCTGTTATGTTGATCTTTATAACTGGCCTTGGTATTAAAGAGCTCAGATTAAGAGGTGAACTACCTAAACAAAATACCTAAGAATTGCAAGCAACATATTTCTCGAATAACATCACTTGTTATTTCGGATACCGAATACCTGAGAGGTACTATTTTGGTATTGTCTTACCTTAATCCGGTATTCGCATAACATTTTGCGAACAATTGTATGGTATTATCCTCAGATATTTTACCTTTTAATCTGAGCTCTTAAATACTGTTACATCAAGGCAACCCATGATTTTTCATCATTTACTGTAAAATAAAATATCGAATCATTCTATGTGAAACCTTCGAATCAAGAAGTTGTTTATTTCTAAGGACTTATCATTTGGCGACTATAATTAAAGGCCCAGCTACAATGAGGAGCGCAACGGCGCGTTGCGGCAGCTTTTGACAGTTAATCCATATATTTTATGTCAAAAACTGCCGCACCGCGCCGTTGTGCTCCCCATTGTAGTTCACCTTAAGAATCCACGAAGATGCCAGGATGAGATCATTATGAAGATGGAATTCAAGAAGTTATTCAACAAATTACACAGCTTCTACAACGGATGGTAGAGCAGCAGCAGAATCCAATGCATCAATCCCAGGAGCAGATTTTGGAATCACTCTCTTCAAACATCACCGAGTTTGTCTTCGACGAAGAAAATGGAGTTACGTTTGGACGCTGGTTTGACCGCTATCAAGATGTCTTCGAGAACGATGCCCGACAGTTGGAAGATGCCGCCAAGGTCCGTCTTTTTCTCCAAAATGCAACACTCCTTTGCATAGCCGTTACCTCAATTACATTCTACCGAAGCTTCCGAAAGATGTCACGTTTGAAGACACCGTGAAGATCCTCACGAAAATCTTTGGAACTCAAACATCCACATTTTGGAAGCGGTTCCAGTCTCTTCAAGTAGTAAAGAGCGAATCTGAAGACATCGTCAATAATGGTAAAAGCGTAAACCGCGCCTGTGAAGACTTTCAGTTCCAGAATCTCACCTTGACCCATTTCAAGTGCCTCATTTTTGTCAGCTGACTAAAATCTTCAAAATTTGCCGACATCCGAGCGAGACTACTTTCAATCCTGGAAAACGAGAAGCCTGAATCACCAGCCACTATTCAGTCGTTAATTGACGAGTTTCAGCGCCTTGTCAATGTGAAGGAAGATACCAGTATTATCGAACAGCAAACCAGTTCGAAATCAGCAGATTCGAATCAACGGAGTTCCAGTCTCTCTTCAACTTGATTCAGCCAGCGACATTTCCATAGTTTCAAAAGCAACTTGGAAGCAACTCGAAAAGCCAGAGATGAAATTATCAACAAGTCAAGCCTTCAACGCTTCGGGTGATCCACTTTCGCTACTCGGTGAGTTCCATTGTGATATTTCCATCAAGGGAGAAACCAAGCAAGGGCGATGTTTCGTCACTTCCGTGCGCAACCTGAATCTGATGGGTATCGAATGGATGGACCTATTCAAACTCTTGTCGATTCCATTTGATTTCATCTGCAACCAAGTTATGTACTCCAATCAACGAATCGAGCAAGAGATTCAACAACTAAAGATCAAGCACAAAGAAGACTTCAACGAATCCCTTGGATTGTGCAACTGCACGAAGGTACAGCTTCATCTCAAGCCTGGAAGCATGCCAGTTTTTTGCCCGAAACGACCTGTACCTTTCCATTCCGTTCCATTGGTCGACGTTGAACTCAACCGTCTCCAAAGCCTAGGAATCATTACACCTGTAGATTTTTAGGAATGGGCTGCACCGATCGTTGCTGTAAAGAAACCGGATGGACTATTCAACAGGTCTCATCAACGGACTGGATGCTAACAACTATCCGCTGCCGATACCAGAAGAAATCTTCGCCCAGCTAGCAGGAAGTCAAGTCTTCAGTGTAATCGACCTGTCTGACGCATACATATCTACAGTGCGAGGTTACTGAGGAATCGAAAGAACTTCTGACGATCAACACGCACAGAGGTTTGTTTCGTTTCAACCGCTTAGCTCCAGGTGTCAAGTCAGCGCCCGGGGCATTCCAACGGTTGATAGAAAGTATAACTGCCGACATTCCTGGAGTACGGCCGTTCATCGACGACATCATCATTTTCGGCAAGGATCTAATCATGTTGTTGCAGAGATTGAAGGATTGCGGATTTCATCTGAAAATTCAAAAGTGTAAGTTTTTCCAAAATGAAGTCCGATTGGGCCACATAGCCGACTGCAGAGGTATCTGTCCTGATCCGGAAAAGCTGAAGACCATTTCAAGCATTCCACCACTGAAAAACGTGTCAGAACTGCAATAATTTCTTGGTGCAGTCATCTACTACGGCAAGTTTGTTCGGAATATTCACGATCTGCGTCATCCTTTGGACCAGCTGTTGCGGAAGGATGTCAAGTGGGAAAGGAACGCCGATTGCCAGCGATCTTTTGAAAAAATCAAGGAAGTGCTGAAATTGGACCTACTTCTAACTCACTACAACCCGGAACTTCCAATGATCGTTGCTGCAGATGCATCCAAACCCGGAATCGGTGCCGTAATTTTCCACAAGTTTCAAAACGGTACCATGAAAGCCATTCAACATGCTTCACGCTCGCTCTCTTCTGCTGAGCAAGCTTCTGTCAATTTTCGGTTCAAAGAAAGGCATACCGGTGCACACGGCAAACCGCTTGCAGCGCTGGGCCCTCATCATGCTGAACTATGACTTCAACATTGAATACGTTTCGACCAACGAATTTGGATGTGCTGACATGCTATCCCGTCTAATCGACCGAAGCATGTGTCCAGAAGAAGACTATATCATCGCTGCAGTTTCGCTAGAAGAAGATATGGCAAGTATTCTTAACACAACGATAGAAGCAATCGACGTGAATCGCTCAGCATTATCAATGACTGTGTTATGTTCTAGGAGAGGGTGATCGTCCCAGAAGAATTTCAGCGACGCTTGCTCAATCATTTCCATCGTGGTCATCCTGGTATGGCACGCAAGTCAATTTCTCGGAACTACGTGTACTGGCCCGGTATGGATTGTGAAATCGAAGAATACGTTCGACGCTATAGTCACTGTGCCACTGCTGCTAAGGCTCCAATCAAGGCGGAACCTGTACCATGGCCCACACTAGAGAGACCTTGGTCCCGCATACACATTGACTACGCCGGACCCGGTCGATAGCAACTGTTTTGTTGTGAATGTTCATCCTTTCACTCGATGGCCTTAAGTTGTGCTAACCAAGTCAATCACAGCCAAGACGACGATCAAGCTTCTCAAGCAGATGTTCTCTACGTTTGGAGTTCCTTAGACTGTGGTGAGCGACAACGGCACGCAGTTCACCAGCTTCGACTTTCAAGAGTTCTGTGAATCTTTGGGAATATGTCACATCCGCACGGCTCCATACCACCCGCAGTCGAACGGTTTGACTGAACGCTTTGTGGACACCATCAAAAGAAACGTGAAGAAAATTCGTTCGAGAGGAGAACCCCTAGAAGATGCACTGCAGACGTTCCTTAGTGTATACCGTTCTACCCCAACACTCGATCTTGACGGACAATCACCGACTTATAAGATGCTAGGAAGACCTATGCGAACAGTAGCAGATCTGTAGAAGCTCCCAGTCAGCAATCGCCAGCACGTTTCCGAGGAATCTCAAGATACTTGACCCAAGGTCGGTGTACGCTCAAATCCACCAAGGCAATTCATGGATCTGGATGCCCGGTGTGATCATCGAACGCATTAGTCGACTGATACTATGTCACATCAACCAACTATGAAATCGAGTTGAAGTAGAAGTACATTCTTGTCAAGATGCACCACTCTCTGTTTTCCTCGATGAATTTGGCCTTCGAAAAGCACCTGAAAACGAAGTTCTGCAAGTGCAACCTGCTGAATTCCCCGACGGTCCTGAAGAAGTTCCGATTGTAGAAGATCCGCCTTTACCAATACCCAAAATAAAAGAAGCTGAAGAAAAGCAACAAGACATCCCTAAGCCAGCACTAATAGACGAGGATTCACCACTTCCGGATCGGCCTAGACGACTATTGAGGCTTCCTTCTGAGCTTCAAGGATATGGGTTGTTTTAAAAGGGGGAGATTTTACATCAAGGCAACCCATGATTTTTCATCATTTACAGTAAAATAAAATATCGAATCATCCTATGTTCAACCTTCGAATCAAGAAGTTGTTTATTTCTAAGGACTTATCAAGTACCAAGACAAGTTATCAAGTTATTCGTTCCTGCTCGGGTATTGCTACTTGATATCTTGAGGGAAGCCATGTTTTTACACAGGTAAATGAGATGAAGTCGAACGTCTGCCTGCGGTAAAAGCATTTCTGACCATTATTTACTTGTCCGTTACTGATGTACACTACTTTTCAGCTGCACCCTAGCTTTCACGCTGTTTTTCCATTCTGGATTTCTCATATTTTCCATCAAACCAAGCTGGCCGGAAGTGGCTATTATTTAACGTTTTTATTTGATATTTTAAAAAATTGTTCCTTTCGAAAGAAATAATAAATAATTAGAGTTTCTTTTGTTTTCTTTTTACTTACAAATGATTCAACGTAAATAGGTAAACATGGTAGATAAAATAAAATTACGAACTTAAACAAAATAAAAAAACTTTCCTCGTCAATGATAACTGACAGCGAAGAAAACGGATAAACTATTTCCAATCTGGGTAGTAAAGAAGAAGTACGCTGGTTGGTTTAGGAGTGTGAACAATAATCAACTTAAGATGAAACTTAAGACATGGAAAAATAAACTTAATCGAACATTATCGTAAATTGATAATAATAACTAGAATAACATTAAATATGTATTCTCTCGCTACTGGTTGCGCTGGTCGTTTTAGCGTTCAAGTTGTTTCTTGTTCTGGACTCAAATCTATTTTAGTTTACTTTTTTTTTACAAAAGACTACTACAGGGCGTTCAAAGTCGTTTAATTTGTCTTTGTCTCGTAGCTGGAAGGCACGAGATCGTTTCTTTTTTTAATTTCTTTAAATTCAGTAAAACTTATGAATGCGTGACGTTACAACTGTTAAGGTCCCGCCTGCGGTTGAACTTCCCTTAGTATAAACTTTCATTAGTTCTCCCGAGAGCGATGTGACTTGATTGACTGATTTTCGATTAAGCTTGATCATGTCTTTCGTGAGTAGTAGCAAAATGTATCGCATGCTCTCAAGAGTAACTTAAAATGACACTGGCTCACGTACGGATAGTGGTTTTGAATTCTTAATTGAAAAGAAAACAAATGGCTAATTCGGCGGGACCTCGAACGGTCCCGCGTAGTAACGGTAATTGTCAAAGTAAGACGTTTGGAAAGAAGGCACTGATGGACGCGCACACACACAACGACGCATTTTTCCGAAGGGAGTGGCTTGGGGAAGAGGAGGAAGGGAAGGAACGAGGTGGCTGTGACGACGACGGCGGCGTGGCGGAAGCGATGGTTGATGGCCGGGAAATGGCGAACGGTTGCTTACACCTCGACCTTGAACGGCGAGCCGGGAATATGGTCGTCGCCCCATTTCACCAACAGGATATAGTCGCCACGTTCGCGAACCAAATAGTTTACCTGGTACTGGTTGCGGCCGGTATGCTTGATGAACACCTCGTCGCAAGGTCCCTTGGGTCCGTAAATTCCAACGAATAGGATGTTGTTTCCTGAAAGTGGGCAAGAGATGTAGATAGAACATGGGAGTTTCCTACGAAATAATCGATACTAACCAGCGTCTCCGGCGTTGAGCGTGAACTGGTTCTGTTTGCCTAGGTACGCCTTCTTCAGCCCCATGCCCTTGGATACGATTTTGCTAGCGTCGGATTTGAAGATTGGCAGGATAACTCCGGCTCGGTTGCCGCCCTTGGAAACCTTGGCAACCGTTTCTACGACCACCGAGGACGTTTCCTGGCCACCCTCTTCCGCGAGCTTATCACCTAGGAAATGAGAAGTTGTTCGGTTATCTAAAGAGAAGTCAACCGCAATACGCAAACCCCAACGAACCTGTGCAGTTGATCTTGAACGGCGATCCGACGATGTGCATCTGGTTGTACTTGATGGTCATGTAGTAGTGTCCCGCCAGCAGTGGAGTGTATCGTACCTTGTAGCCTTCCTCGACTTCCGTACAATCCATCGCCACCTTGGATGGCCCGTCGATGGTTACGGCCATTGTTCCGGCGCCAGCGTTGCAGGTGTCGATGATGAGGTCAGTTTTCTCGCCGGTCTTGACTTCGCCCAGACCCTTACCCGAGGCGTGAACTGCCGCCGGGTCAACGTCGTCCTTACCGACCTTGATGCGGTATGGCGATCCGGGGATGTGGACACCATTGAACTTGACGTGGATGGCGTGGATTCCGTTTTCGCGGGGATAGAAACGTACCGAATACTGGTCCTGGTCGATCAGCTGAATAAAGCAATCGTCTTCGTTGTTCGACGGGGCTACAACCTGCATCAACACATAAATTTGAGCACTTAATGTTTAAAACCATTCTCCATCAGAACCTACCTTAGCATCCAGATCACCCTTGGCACCATTCTTCCGGACCATGAATTGAGCCGGCTTGTCGGCTTGCACCGGTCCACTCGGGAACTGAGCAATCTCCAGCTTGTGGGCTTCACCCATAGCCGGTGAGACGTACACCTTGAATGGCGAATCCGGAATATGCCGGTCGTTGAACTTAAGGCCAATACGGTAGTCACCTGAAAGTAAACAGAATGTTTCAAAAAACCGGATAGAGGCAGCAATGGGTACGCATCCAACAAACCTGGTTCGCTGACAACGTACGCCACGTCGCACGATCCGTCCTTGCGGTCCTTGAACTCGATTTCGGCCTTGCTGGGACCTTCGACGGAGATGGCCAGGGTACCACCACCGGCTTCACGGGTCCACACGTTGAACTCGCATGGCACTCCCTGCTCGCCGTGCTCTAGACCTGGTCCACCGGCCTTTACCAAGTGAGCACCAGTGTCCTTCAGCGGACCAACCGTGAATTGGAATGGAGATCCTGTTGAAGAAAGAAAATAGTCTCAGACTTCATCGAAAACTCAACCAAGCAACAGTTAACGAACCAGGGATGTGGATCTGCTTGTACTTGACAGAGACGGTGTGTACGCCGAGTTCCTTCGGGACGAAATGTACCGCATAGAGACCATCTTCGATTTCCTGAATTTCGGCATCTTCGGTGACACCACCGGGTGATGTGACGGTGGCCGATAGATCGAACGAGGTGATGCCAGGCATCTTGAAGGTCAGTTTACACTGGCTGCCAACTTCGGTAACGGGAACGGCTTCACGCCGGCGTTGGATTTTCTCGCGCTGTCGGTTGGTTCCCTCACCAGAAACCTTGACGGTGAACGGCGAACCGTTGACGTGATGATCGGCAAACTTCAAATTCACGATGTAGTAGCCCGGTTCTGTTGGCTTGTATGAGATATTCAGGGTTCCGTCGTCCTTGTCAGTGCACTGAATTTCAGCCTTGCTAGGTCCTTCAATGGATAGCGACAGGCCGCCGTAGCCAGCGTTGCGGGTATCTACGGAGAAGACATTTTCCGAGTGGGTCTGGCCTTCTTTGAGGGCATTTCCTGTGACGATGACCTTCTTGGCATCACCGACTTCCCGTTCACAGACGTTCACCTTGAAGGGTGAGTTGGCAATGTGTTTTCCGAGCCGCTTTACGGACACGGTGTGCTCACCGATTTCACGAGGCGTGAAGGAGATTCCAATGTTGCCGGTCGGCATGCGCTTTAGGAAGCACGGTTCCTCCAGACCGGACGGAGCCTGGATGGAAGCGTTGAGTGAGCGCAAGTCCTGATCGGAGATGACTCCGGGCAGAGTGACTTCCGAGCAGGATCCAACGGAGATTTGGTTACGCTTACGGCCCTCACCAGTAATCTTGGCAAAGTACGGCGAACCCTTGATGTGTTTATCGCCGAAGCGGACGGTGATCTTGTACTCGCCCGGTGCGGTTGGCAGGTAAGATACGGAAACGGTTCCATCTTTGTTGTCGTGATAGGTGATCTAGTGCAGGAAGAGAAATCAATCAATCAATTAGTATTCGCTTGGATCGAAATGGTTCAGTCGCACTCACATCAGCCTTGCTGGGACCTTCGACGGCCATCTGCAGTCCACCGGCGCCGGCACCCTTGGTGGAGATGGTGAACTGCGCTGGTTCGCCGGTGACGCCATGTGTCAGACCCGGACCGTACGCCGTCACGTAGCCGCTGGAGATGGAATCGACGTGGAACTTGAACGGAGATCCCTGCACGTGTTCACCGTTGTACTTGACGGCCAGTTCGTGGATGCCTTCCTCCTTCGGGTCGTACCGGATCGACACGGTACCATCGTGGTTGTCGTCGATGACGGGCTTGTCAACCTCTCCGCTTGGCATTTTGACTTCGGCTGCGGGAAGAGAGACAGGGATAAGTGGGATATTAGAGAAAATCCGGCTGTGAGTCACCGTGAAAGTAAAATTTCGCAAACGTTGGAATTTCGGAGGATTTTTCTTTTTCATTAAGTTATAATTTCTCGCTCATTTTCCCATGTGCTGGTCGGTCGCTAGCAATGCCGACGACGTAGTAGCCGGTGATATATTCCAGAAATATTTTTATTTCTGCCACGGCCTACCCTGGTGCCTGGTGGGGTGGTTTCTACCAAGTGAAAAGTCATTCATAGAATTATGATTGTAGTGGTGGAAGGCGCGCATTTCTCGGGTGGATCAATCTGAACGGCATTTTTACATATTGAGTACACCTGTTGGTTTTGGCAGAATTTATTTGTGTAGTAAGATCGTGTGTGAATATGGGATGGGGATGGTTATTTTTGATCATCACTTTACTCGAGGAGAAAAGTGGTAGGAAAATGCGATGATTTCGATCGAAATTATTGCGAAATGTCTGTGTGTGGAATCGTTATTTCACGCCACTTTCCGTCGTCCGGAATATGGACAAGATCGAGGCGAACGAACGAGTGGTTGGCGGCGGTGGTTGGATCATCAGTGATTTCTAGGAGGGCGAAGCGGCAGGATAGGAAGAGCTATCTGTTTATTTCTCCAGTACAATATTGCACTGTTTACACATGAATCAGCCGTCGAGAAATTTGAAATGCTGTTGATTCGATCAAACTTTCCGGTCAGTACAACTTTGGTTAGGAATGAACTTTTAATTCGAGATCATACAGGTTTTGGTACATTTGAACGGATTTCTCACGCTCGTCGCAGACGTTAGAGCCCATTAGGGAGTTCCAACGTATGTGTAGAACTAGCTTGTGGAGATACTACGAAGCTGTTCTAAACAATGTTACAGACTGCTTCCTCCATTCAAATTTATTATTCTTGTGTGGTTCTACGCTAGTAGCAAAAAGCCGAGGAAAAATTTGTCAAAACCGTGTTGTTCAACCTCCTGTAAATTTGTCAATTATCAATATTTTGGCTGAAAATTTGACAACATTATACAAAATGTATAGAACTTATGTGACAAAAATTTCATGTTGATCAAATTTATGAATTTGTAGTTATCATAAAATATGTGAAAAAAGTCATTTTTGAACATAGCAATTTCAAAAATCCGTATTTCTGGTGAAAATTTAGGTAGCGTATCACATATTTCTCCATAGCTTATAAATGTACAGAAAATAATGTGGACAAAATTTGAACTATTTCCATCAAGTGGTTTGGACTACAGCTGGCGTCAAAGTTGACGCACCAACATGAGCATTTCCCTTTTTCACCCGATACTGACCTTGCTGAAACATCGGTGCAAAAAAAGCCGAGGTGAATTCATCTTATTAATACATATGCATTTGTTACGCGTGAAATATCCCAAATAACTAGTGTAACCCACAAAGAACTTTGCAAATATGGCATTCAGTATGGAATTGGTTTTGCGAAACTACGTATACAGTGTTATACAGTATTATTAATAAAATTCACCTCGGCTTTTTTTTTGCACCGATGTTTCAGCAAGGTCAGTATCGGGTGAAAAAGGGAAATGCTCATGTTGGTGCGTCAACTTTGACGCCAGCTGTAGTCCAAACCACTTGATGAAAATAGTTCAAATTTTGTCCACATTATTTTCTGTACTTTTATAAGCTATGGAGAAATTTGTAATACGCTACCTAAATTTTTCACAGAAATACGGATTTTTTAAATTGCTATGTCCAAAAATGACTTTTTTCACATATGTTATGTTAACTTCAAATCTATTAATTCTATCAACATGAAATTTGATGACCACATAAGGTTTATACATTTTGTATACTGTTGTGAAATTTTCAGCTAAGAGTATGGATAATTGACAAAGTTACAGGAGGTTGAACATGGAGTTTTTTGCTAACAAAATTTTGCTCGGCTTTTTTTTTGCTACTGAGTGTATGTTAAAGAATTCTACACACAATAGTTAAAAAGATCGAAAGTAACATGTGTCAACAGTGACATCTAGCGTATTTTTCTGGGATCTGCTTGCTCCCACAAACAACACAGCACCAGAAACAGATACAGGGTGTTATTACCTTCCCGTCGGTAGTGGATATAGATGTTAGCAACCCGGTATTTTCAGGAAATTTACGTTTGATGTCATTGTTTACAATTGTTACTTTCGACGATTTTGTCTAGAAATAAAGTAGCGTTTAGCCTATTTTTCGCCTCTTCCGTTGTTTGAACGTTTTCCTTTTTTCAAGCTTTTGCTAAATGGTTTAAGAAATGTACAAAAGCCCTTGAACTAGTACGCTTGAATGGCGGGGGGTTATTCACGGTACGTTTTGCCCTGTTTTGGTAGAAATGGGCATTTCATCCCCTTGTCGTTTAGCAGAACTAGTTTGACCTGCCGACCAGGTGACAGTGGGTGATCACTCTATCACAGTTAGGTGGAAATCCAAAAACTAAAAAGACATTCAACAGATTTTTAGAAGACATATTTAATCGAGCGGCCCAAAATTATACCCTCTTAGTAAAGCTTAGAAGCTCGTTCTAGTGTACGCATTTAATTGGAAACTGTTGATTTGAAATCACTACTTCATACCCCGCTGGGCCCAAGTACACCACAGAGTACCCCATTCTTTGGCTTTGTGATCTTTGTTTCTCTTTTGCTGTGATATTTTGACGTTATCTTTGAGGGATTATTCGTTGAACATTATGTTGCGAGGGGGGATTCATTTTGATAGGGACCAATGCTCTTGTAATTCCTGAGCTAAAACGTTTGTATGCGTTGCGCTGGGGGCAAAAACGACCACTGTACATCTTCCGGTAGAGGGTGCAATTAGAGCCAAGATTGGTGAGATCATTCCAGATGCCATATTGATTTAATATACGATTGGACGCTTTAGGGTAAGACTGAGTTTGTGCTTATTTTACTGGGGTGCAGTTACGAAAAGCAAAGAACCAGTCCCGTTTTGTAAATTATCGAGTACTTTTTCAAAAGGACGTAAGTCACAAAATGTAAACAAACGCGTTGTTCATGGCATGTTATTAAAAAATCATGTATGTATGTCCATATTTGATGAACTTTCTGATGGATTATTTCTGAAAGTTTTTACTAACTTTTTAAAAAACGGTGTGAAATCACTTTTCCACTTTTTGGGATTAATGTACATACGCCGCTTGTGTTGTAACTTGCGAATCATTGTTATATCATTTGAATGCCTCTTAACGACGCGTTAGTAAAAATCGATTTATTTAGCAAAGATATTTTTACACCGTTTTGTTGCAGAAAAAACTAATACGTCATTTTGATAATTTCGACGTATCTGTGTGAAATATGACAACTTGACGTAACATTTCGACGTATCAACATTGTCATTCGCAGAAAAAGTACTCGAGAATTGCCCAATTTGAAACTCTGACCATAATGAATCGATTTTTACATAATTACATAATGGGAAATCTAGGCGTTTGGGGAGGCACATCGGCGAGGGATTAAATAAACTGCTTCCAAAGAAGACCGAGAAGAAGGCTTGAATTCAAACGTGGAACATAAGCACAATCAACAAATCCGTCCTTTTCGGGACTTTTGTTCGTCAGTTATCAACTGGGAAGGCGCTACGACGAGGTGTTGAATAAACTGCTGTCTAGTATCTTCAAAAATATTAACAGGATGTTCCGCCATATTATTGCTTAGATTACCTGTCGTTTGTATAAGACCAACCGCACCAATACGGTAATATCGTTAATTGTTACCCTGTTTGACAACTCGACACCGCACCGGTGGTTGATAACCGGGTTGGAAAATGACAACTTGCTCGCTAGCAGCCGGTTCGAAAATTTGACAACCAGACCCAACCGATCTGAGCGTTGCTATTTGAAGAAAAATAAGCAAAACACGATGAAACGTTGAAACAATATCTGCATCTTGAAAACTTCCGTATCAATTTGACTGTTTCCGATTTGCTTTTAAAGTGTTATTTGCTAATTTAACGTTTATTGTGATATGTTGTGAAAAATGAGTGAATCAAACTCCGTGGAAGGTATTGGACGCAACAAGACAACAAAGTGCTTTGCAGGGCTTGGCTGGATGTTTCCCAAGATTCAATCTTTGGGACAAACCAGAACGTCGAAAACCTGTACGGTAGAGTATTCAAACTATACATTGCACGAAATATTTGGCGAACCGAAACCGGTTCGAGAATAAATTTGAGTCTTATTGTGTTACCATTTTATGAACGGCCGGTGCGAAAGTGGGTGGCTAAATCAAAATAGGAACGCTCTCAGTCATCAAAATATTACCTAGATACGAACCCACCGGTGGGGATGGTCTAATAGATTTATATTTATTTAAATCAACTCAGTCAGAATGTTTTTTTTATCGTTTCTCTTTCTGGAAACGGGTTTGCTTCGGATTTTCTATGCTTTGGTTTTCTCAAGGTTAAGGAAATCATTATCGAGACATAAAGAATAAAGCAAACTTTCAAATTTCTTCTACAAGTTTCCAAAGTGTCTTTTCGCAATTGTTTTTTTTTCAATATCTTGAAAACCTTTGGCTCCTTTCTTCGGAAGTCTCTTGGAAGTCCACTCACTTTCAAAGATTGACCATGTGATTTATTGATTGTCATGGAAAATCCCACGTGATCAGGAAATTGTATTCGCTTGAACTCGAAAGGTTTGAATTCAGAGGAATTTTTGGAATGAGCCAACAATCAATATGCAACTAGCGATTTGAAATTGGTTCACTGTTGTAGAACCCCTCGTTCCGAACTACACCTCTGCAGTCTGCACTTGCAATAATTCATGCGCTTTTCTGTACCTTTCGGTACTAGTATCTTTGATGTTTTGATTCGCTATGTTATTTTGACACAATATTTGAGGGTGTGTTGGTAAGAGTTTCATTAATAGGGGCGAATCATTACGCTTGGGACCGAGCTTTTGACCGGTGTGCTAAGAACTTCCTGAGCCAAGAAATATTTTCATTTTTTCATGACTATCCACCCGCTGCTTTGAGTATCATCGCTTGAATGACATAATTGTTGAGTTGCTTAACGATCAATCTTTTTCTAATGTACACTTTCGGTTGATTGAGGTCTTGGAGCATGCTGATAACAGCCCCAACCAAACTAAATAATGGTGATCTTGGTAAATCCAGGAATTTCAGGAATTTCGCCGTATAATGGGTTGCTTTGTCCGAATTAGTCAAACAATCAAGGAAATGGAAAGGACATTTTGAATTACGATATATAAATCATCGACATCCTGATTTTTCGCTTAGTTTGGTGAAACTCTAGACTAGGCGGCGTTGTTTTTCCAACGGTTTGATTTTAAAAATTTACACAGTAAATTGAA
>JASCZW010003546.1:0-132072 GCA_034211315.2 Aedes japonicus
TTAGATCTGAAAATTCTTCTTTGACTCTTTGGGAAAGTGTTTGGCACAATACTGGATCAATTTCAAGTCTTTTACTATCCAGCCAGTAAGATTGAAATAATTTTATTCAATTTTACCAATAATTCGCGAATAAAAATCAATAGCCCAATTAAAAAACAATTAGCCGTGAAAACTTAGATCTGAAAATTCTTCTTTGACTCTTTGGGAAAGTGTTTGACACAATACTGGATCAATTTCAAGTCTTTTACTATCCAGCCAGTAAGATTGAAATAATTTTATTCAATTTTACCAATAATTCGCGAATAAAAATCAATAGCCCAATTAAAAAACAATTAGCCGTGAAAACTTAGATCTGAAAATTCTTCTTTGACTCTTTGGGAAAGTGTTTGGCACAATACTGGATCAATTTCAAGTCTTTTACTATCCAGCCAGTAAGATTGAAATAATTTTATTCAATTTTACCAATAATTCGAGAATAAAAATCAATAGCTCAGTTAAAAAAACAATTAGCCGTGAAAACTTAGATCTGAAAATTCTTCTTTGACTCTTTGGGAAAGTGTTTGACACAATACTGGATCAATTTCAAGTCTTTTACTATCCAGCCAGTAAGATTGAAATAATTTTATTCAATTTTACCAATAATTCGCGAATAAAAATCAATAGCTCAATTAAAAAACAATTAGCCGTGAAAACTTAGATCTGAAAATTCTTCTTTGACTCTTTGGAAAAGTGTTTGACACAATACTGGATCAATTTCAAGTCTTTTACTATCCAGCCAGTAAGATTGAAATAATTTTATTCAATTTTACCAATAATTCGAGAATAAAAATCAATAGCTCAGTTAAAAAACAATTAGCCGTGAAAACTTAGATCTGAAAATTCTTCTTTGACTCTTTGGGAAAGTGTTTGGAACAATACTGGATCAATTTCAAGTCTTTTACTATCCAGCCAGTAAGATTGAAATAATTTTATTCAATTTTACCAATAATTCGAGAATAAAAATCAATAGCTCAGTTAAAAAACAATTAGCCGTGAAAACTTAGATCTGAAAATTCTTCTTTGACTCTTTGGGAAAGTGTTTGACACAATACTGGATAAATTTCAAGTCTTTTACTATCCAGCCAGTAAGATTGAAATAATTTTATTCAATTTTACCAATAATTCGCGAATAAAAATCAATAGCTCAATTAAAAAACAATTAGCCGTGAAAACTTAGATCTGAAAATTCTTCTTTGACTCTTTGGGAAAGTGTTTGACACAATACTGGATCAATTTCAAGTCTTTTACTATCCAGCCAGTAAGATTGAAATAATTTTATTCAATTTTACCAATAATTCGCGAATAAAAATCAATAGCTCAGTTAAAAAACAATTAGCCGTGAAAACTTAGATCTGAAAATTCTTCTTTGACTCTTTGGGAAAGTGTTTGGCACAATACTGGATCAATTTCAAGTCTTTTACTATCCAGCCAGTAAGATTGAAATAATTTTATTCAATTTTACCAATAATTCGCGAATAAAAATCAATAGCCCAATTAAAAAACAATTAGCCGTGAAAACTTAGATCTGAAAATTCTTCTTTGACTCTTTGGGAAAGTGTTTGGCACAATACTGGATCAATTTCAAGTCTTTTACTATCCAGCCAGTAAGATTGAAATAATTTTATTCAATTTTACCAATAATTCGAGAATAAAAATCAATAGCTCAGTTAAAAAACAATTAGCCGTGAAAACTTAGATCTGAAAATTCTTCTTTGACTCTTTGGGAAAGTGTTTGACACAATACTGGATCAATTTCAAGTCTTTTACTATCCAGCCAGTAAGATTGAAATAATTTTATTCAATTTTACCAATAATTCGAGAATAAAAATCAATAGCTCAGTTAAAAAACAATTAGCCGTGAAAACTTAGATCTGAAAATTCTTCTTTGACTCTTTGGGAAAGTGTTTGGCACAATACTGGATCAATTTCAAGTCTTTTACTATCCAGCCAGTAAGATTGAAATAATTTTATTCAATTTTACCAATAATTCGCGAATAAAAATCAATAGCTCAATTAAAAAACAATTAGCCGTGAAAACTTAGATCTGAAAATTCTTCTTTGACTCTTTGGGAAAGTGTTTGACACAATACTGGATCAATTTCAAGTCTTTTACTATCCAGCCAGTAAGATTGAAATAATTTTATTCAATTTTACCAATAATTCGCGAATAAAAATCAATAGCTCAATTAAAAAACAATTAGCCGTGAAAACTTAGATCTGAAAATTCTTCTTTGACTCTTTGGGAAAGTGTTTGACACAATACTGGATCAATTTCAAGTCTTTTACTATCCAGCCAGTAAGATTGAAATAATTTTATTCAATTTTACCAATAATTCGCGAATAAAAATCAATAGCTCAATTAAAAAACAATTAGCCGTGAAAACTTAGATCTGAAAATTCTTCTTTGACTCTTTGGGAAAGTGTTTGGCACAATACTGGATCAATTTCAAGTCTTTTACTATCCAGCCAGTAAGATTGAAATAATTTTATTCAATTTTACCAATAATTCGCGAATAAAAATCAATAGCTCAATTAAAAAACAATTAGCCGTGAAAACTTAGATCTGAAAATTCTTCTTTGACTCTTTGGGAAAGTGTTTGACACAATACTGGATCAATTTCAAGTCTTTTACTATCCAGCCAGTAAGATTGAAATAATTTTATTCAATTTTACCAATAATTCGCGAATAAAAATCAATAGCTCAATTAAAAAACAATTAGCCGTGAAAACTTAGATCTGAAAATTCTTCTTTGACTCTTTGGGAAAGTGTTTGACACAATACTGGATCAATTTCAAGTCTTTTACTATCCAGCCAGTAAGATTGAAATAATTTTATTCAATTTTACCAATAATTCGCGAATAAAAATCAATAGCTCAATTAAAAAACAATTAGCCGTGAAAACTTAGATCTGAAAATTCTTCTTTGACTCTTTGGGAAAGTGTTTGGCACAATACTGGATCAATTTCAAGTCTTTTACTATCCAGCCAGTAAGATTGAAATAATTTTATTCAATTTTACCAATAATTCGCGAATAAAAATCAATAGCTCAGTTAAAAAACAATTAGCCGTGAAAACTTAGATCTGAAAATTCTTCTTTGACTCTTTGGGAAAGTGTTTGGCACAATACTGGATCAATTTCAAGTCTTTTACTATCCAGCCAGTAAGATTGAAATAATTTTATTCAATTTTACCAATAATTCGCGAATAAAAATCAATAGCTCAATTAAAAAACAATTAGCCGTGAAAACTTAGATCTGAAAATTCTTCTTTGACTCTTTGGGAAAGTGTTTGGCACAATACTGGATCAATTTCAAGTCTTTTACTATCCAGCCAGTAAGATTGAAATAATTTTATTCAATTTTAAAAACCATTCGCGAATGAAAATCAATAGCTCAGTTAAAAAACAATTAGCCGTGAAAACTTAGATCTGAAAATTATTCTTTGACTCTTTGGGAAAGTGTTTGACACAATACTGGATCAATTTCAAGTCTTTTACTATCCAGCCAGTAAGATTGAAATAATTTTATTCAATTTTACCAATAATTCGCGAATAAAAATCAATAGCTCAATTAAAAAACAATTAGCCGTGAAAACTTAGATCTGAAAATTCTTCTTTGACTCTTTGGGAAAGTGTTTGACACAATACTGGATCAATTTCAAGTCTTTTACTATCCAGCCAGTAAGATTGAAATAATTTTATTCAATTTTACCAATAATTCGCGAATAAAAATCAATAGCTCAATTAAAAAACAATTAGCCGTGAAAACTTAGATCTGAAAATTCTTCTTTGACTCTTTGGGAAAGTGTTTGACACAATACTGGATCAATTTCAAGTCTTTTACTATCCAGCCAGTAAGATTGAAATAATTTTATTCAATTTTACCAATAATTCGCGAATAAAAATCAATAGCTCAGTTAAAAAACAATTAGCCGTGAAAACTTAGATCTGCAAATTCTTCTTTGACTCTTTGGGAAAGTGTTTGACACAATACTGGATCAATTTCAAGTCTTTTACTATCCAGCCAGTAAGATTGAAATAATTTTATTCAATTTTACCAATAATTCGCGAATAAAAATCAATAGCCCAATTAAAAAACAATTAGCCGTGAAAACTTAGATCTGAAAATTCTTCTTTGACTCTTTGGGAAAGTGTTTGGCACAATACTGGATCAATTTCAAGTCTTTTACTATCCAGCCAGTAAGATTGAAATAATTTTATTCAATTTTACCAATAATTCGAGAATAAAAATCAATAGCTCAGTTAAAAAACAATTAGCCGTGAAAACTTAGATCTGAAAATTCTTCTTTGACTCTTTGGGAAAGTGTTTGACACAATACTGGATCAATTTCAAGTCTTTTACTATCCAGCCAGTAAGATTGAAATAATTTTATTCAATTTTACCAATAATTCGCGAATAAAAATCAATAGCTCAATTAAAAAACAATTAGCCGTGAAAACTTAGATCTGAAAATTCTTCTTTGACTCTTTGGGAAAGTGTTTGACACAATACTGGATCAATTTCAAGTCTTTTACTATCCAGCCAGTAAGATTGAAATAATTTTATTCAATTTTACCAATAATTCGCGAATAAAAATCAATAGCTCAATTAAAAAACAATTAGCCGTGAAAACTTAGATCTGAAAATTCTTCTTTGACTCTTTGGGAAAGTGTTTGGCACAATACTGGATCAATTTCAAGTCTTTTACTATCCAGCCAGTAAGATTGAAATAATTTTATTCAATTTTACCAATAATTCGCGAATAAAAATCAATAGCCCAATTAAAAAACAATTAGCCGTGAAAACTTAGATCTGAAAATTCTTCTTTGACTCTTTGGGAAAGTGTTTGGCACAATACTGGATCAATTTCAAGTCTTTTACTATCCAGCCAGTAAGATTGAAATAATTTTATTCAATTTTACCAATAATTCGCGAATAAAAATCAATAGCTCAATTAAAAAACAATTAGCCGTGAAAACTTAGATCTGAAAATTCTTCTTTGACTCTTTGGGAAAGTGTTTGGCACAATACTGGATCAATTTCAAGTCTTTTACTATCCAGCCAGTAAGATTGAAATAATTTTATTCAATTTTACCAATAATTCGCGAATAAAAATCAATAGCTCAGTTAAAAAACAATTAGCCGTGAAAACTTAGATCTGAAAATTCTTCTTTGACTCTTTGGGAAAGTGTTTGACACAATACTGGATCAATTTCAAGTCTTTTACTATCCAGCCAGTAAGATTGAAATAATTTTATTCAATTTTACCAATAATTCGCGAATAAAAATCAATAGCTCAATTAAAAAACAATTAGCCGTGAAAACTTAGATCTGAAAATTCTTCTTTGACTCTTTGGGAAAGTGTTTGACACAATACTGGATCAATTTCAAGTCTTTTACTATCCAGCCAGTAAGATTGAAATAATTTTATTCAATTTTACCAATAATTCGCGAATAAAAATCAATAGCTCAATTAAAAAACAATTAGCCGTGAAAACTTAGATCTGAAAATTCTTCTTTGACTCTTTGGGAAAGTGTTTGGCACAATACTGGATCAATTTCAAGTCTTTTACTATCCAGCCAGTAAGATTGAAATAATTTTATTCAATTTTACCAATAATTCGCGAATAAAAATCAATAGCTCAATTAAAAAACAATTAGCCGTGAAAACTTAGATCTGAAAATTCTTCTTTGACTCTTTGGGAAAGTGTTTGGCACAATACTGGATCAATTTCAAGTCTTTTACTATCCAGCCAGTAAGATTGAAATAATTTTATTCAATTTTACCAATAATTCGCGAATAAAAATCAATAGCTCAATTAAAAAACAATTAGCCGTGAAAACTTAGATCTGAAAATTCTTCTTTGACTCTTTGGGAAAGTGTTTGGCACAATACTGGATCAATTTCAAGTCTTTTACTATCCAGCCAGTAAGATTGAAATAATTTTATTCAATTTTACCAATAATTCGAGAATAAAAATCAATAGCTCAGTTAAAAAACAATTAGCCGTGAAAACTTAGATCTGAAAATTCTTCTTTGACTCTTTGGGAAAGTGTTTGACACAATACTGGATCAATTTCAAGTCTTTTACTATCCAGCCAGTAAGATTGAAATAATTTTATTCAATTTTACCAATAATTCGCGAATAAAAATCAATAGCTCAATTAAAAAACAATTAGCCGTGAAAACTTAGATCTGAAAATTCTTCTTTGACTCTTTGGGAAAGTGTTTGACACAATACTGGATCAATTTCAAGTCTTTTACTATCCAGCCAGTAAGATTGAAATAATTTTATTCAATTTTACCAATAATTCGCGAATAAAAATCAATAGCTCAATTAAAAAACAATTAGCCGTGAAAACTTAGATCTGAAAATTCTTCTTTGACTCTTTGGGAAAGTGTTTGACACAATACTGGATCAATTTCAAGTCTTTTACTATCCAGCCAGTAAGATTGAAATAATTTTATTCAATTTTACCAATAATTCGCGAATAAAAATCAATAGCTCAGTTAAAAAACAATTAGCCGTGAAAACTTAGATCTGAAAATTCTTCTTTGACTCTTTGGGAAAGTGTTTGACACAATACTGGATCAATTTCAAGTCTTTTACTATCCAGCCAGTAAGATTGAAATAATTTTATTCAATTTTACCAATAATTCGCGAATAAAAATCAATAGCTCAATTAAAAAACAATTAGCCGTGAAAACTTAGATCTGAAAATTCTTCTTTGACTCTTTGGGAAAGTGTTTGGCACAATACTGGATCAATTTCAAGTCTTTTACTATCCAGCCAGTAAGATTGAAATAATTTTATTCAATTTTACCAATAATTCGCGAATAAAAATCAATAGCTCAATTAAAAAACAATTAGCCGTGAAAACTTAGATCTGAAAATTCTTCTTTGACTCTTTGGGAAAGTGTTTGGCACAATACTGGATCAATTTCAAGTCTTTTACTATCCAGCCAGTAAGATTGAAATAATTTTATTCAATTTTACCAATAATTCGAGAATAAAAATCAATAGCTCAGTTAAAAAACAATTAGCCGTGAAAACTTAGATCTGAAAATTCTTCTTTGACTCTTTGGGAAAGTGTTTGACACAATACTGGATCAATTTCAAGTCTTTTACTATCCAGCCAGTAAGATTGAAATAATTTTATTCAATTTTACCAATAATTCGCGAATAAAAATCAATAGCCCAATTAAAAAACAATTAGCCGTGAAAACTTAGATCTGAAAATTCTTCTTTGACTCTTTGGGAAAGTGTTTGGCACAATACTGGATCAATTTCAAGTCTTTTACTATCCAGCCAGTAAGATTGAAATAATTTTATTCAATTTTACCAATAATTCGCGAATAAAAATCAATAGCTCAATTAAAAAACAATTAGCCGTGAAAACTTAGATCTGAAAATTCTTCTTTGACTCTTTGGGAAAGTGTTTGACACAATACTGGATCAATTTCAAGTCTTTTACTATCCAGCCAGTAAGATTGAAATAATTTTATTCAATTTTACCAATAATTCGCGAATAAAAATCAATAGCCCAATTAAAAAACAATTAGCCGTGAAAACTTAGATCTGAAAATTCTTCTTTGACTCTTTGGGAAAGTGTTTGGCACAATACTGGATCAATTTCAAGTCTTTTACTATCCAGCCAGTAAGATTGAAATAATTTTATTCAATTTTACCAATAATTCGCGAATAAAAATCAATAGCTCAGTTAAAAAACAATTAGCCGTGAAAACTTAGATCTGAAAATTCTTCTTTGACTCTTTGGGAAAGTGTTTGGCACAATACTGGATCAATTTCAAGTCTTTTACTATCCAGCCAGTAAGATTGAAATAATTTTATTCAATTTTACCAATAATTCGAGAATAAAAATCAATAGCTCAGTTAAAAAACAATTAGCCGTGAAAACTTAGATCTGAAAATTCTTCTTTGACTCTTTGGGAAAGTGTTTGACACAATACTGGATCAATTTCAAGTCTTTTACTATCCAGCCAGTAAGATTGAAATAATTTTATTCAATTTTACCAATAATTCGCGAATAAAAATCAATAGCCCAATTAAAAAACAATTAGCCGTGAAAACTTAGATCTGAAAATTCTTCTTTGACTCTTTGGGAAAGTGTTTGGCACAATACTGGATCAATTTCAAGTCTTTTACTATCCAGCCAGTAAGATTGAAATAATTTTATTCAATTTTACCAATAATTCGAGAATAAAAATCAATAGCTCAGTTAAAAAACAATTAGCCGTGAAAACTTAGATCTGAAAATTCTTCTTTGACTCTTTGGGAAAGTGTTTGACACAATACTGGATCAATTTCAAGTCTTTTACTATCCAGCCAGTAAGATTGAAATAATTTTATTCAATTTTACCAATAATTCGCGAATAAAAATCAATAGCTCAATTAAAAAACAATTAGCCGTGAAAACTTAGATCTGAAAATTCTTCTTTGACTCTTTGGGAAAGTGTTTGGCACAATACTGGATCAATTTCAAGTCTTTTACTATCCAGCCAGTAAGATTGAAATAATTTTATTCAATTTTACCAATAATTCGCGAATAAAAATCAATAGCTCAATTAAAAAACAATTAGCCGTGAAAACTTAGATCTGAAAATTCTTCTTTGACTCTTTGGGAAAGTGTTTGGCACAATACTGGATCAATTTCAAGTCTTTTACTATCCAGCCAGTAAGATTGAAATAATTTTATTCAATTTTACCAATAATTCGAGAATAAAAATCAATAGCTCAGTTAAAAAACAATTAGCCGTGAAAACTTAGATCTGAAAATTCTTCTTTGACTCTTTGGGAAAGTGTTTGGCACAATACTGGATCAATTTCAAGTCTTTTACTATCCAGCCAGTAAGATTGAAATAATTTTATTCAATTTTACCAATAATTCGAGAATAAAAATCAATAGCTCAGTTAAAAAACAATTAGCCGTGAAAACTTAGATCTGAAAATTCTTCTTTGACTCTTTGGGAAAGTGTTTGACACAATACTGGATCAATTTCAAGTCTTTTACTATCCAGCCAGTAAGATTGAAATAATTTTATTCAATTTTACCAATAATTCGCGAATAAAAATCAATAGCCCAATTAAAAAACAATTAGCCGTGAAAACTTAGATCTGAAAATTCTTCTTTGACTCTTTGGGAAAGTGTTTGGCACAATACTGGATCAATTTCAAGTCTTTTACTATCCAGCCAGTAAGATTGAAATAATTTTATTCAATTTTACCAATAATTCGAGAATAAAAATCAATAGCTCAGTTAAAAAACAATTAGCCGTGAAAACTTAGATCTGAAAATTCTTCTTTGACTCTTTGGGAAAGTGTTTGACACAATACTGGATCAATTTCAAGTCTTTTACTATCCAGCCAGTAAGATTGAAATAATTTTATTCAATTTTACCAATAATTCGCGAATAAAAATCAATAGCTCAATTAAAAAACAATTAGCCGTGAAAACTTAGATCTGAAAATTCTTCTTTGACTCTTTGGGAAAGTGTTTGGCACAATACTGGATCAATTTCAAGTCTTTTACTATCCAGCCAGTAAGATTGAAATAATTTTATTCAATTTTACCAATAATTCGAGAATAAAAATCAATAGCTCAGTTAAAAAACAATTAGCCGTGAAAACTTAGATCTGAAAATTCTTCTTTGACTCTTTGGGAAAGTGTTTGACACAATACTGGATCAATTTCAAGTCTTTTACTATCCAGCCAGTAAGATTGAAATAATTTTATTCAATTTTACCAATAATTCGAGAATAAAAATCAATAGCTCAGTTAAAAAAACAATTAGCCGTGAAAACTTAGATCTGAAAATTCTTCTTTGACTCTTTGGGAAAGTGTTTGGCACAATACTGGATCAATTTCAAGTCTTTTACTATCCAGCCAGTAAGATTGAAATAATTTTATTCAATTTTACCAATAATTCGCGAATAAAAATCAATAGCCCAATTAAAAAACAATTAGCCGTGAAAACTTAGATCTGAAAATTCTTCTTTGACTCTTTGGGAAAGTGTTTGGCACAATACTGGATCAATTTCAAGTCTTTTACTATCCAGCCAGTAAGATTGAAATAATTTTATTCAATTTTACCAATAATTCGCGAATAAAAATCAATAGCCCAATTAAAAAACAATTAGCCGTGAAAACTTAGATCTGAAAATTCTTCTTTGACTCTTTGGGAAAGTGTTTGGCACAATACTGGATCAATTTCAAGTCTTTTACTATCCAGCCAGTAAGATTGAAATAATTTTATTCAATTTTACCAATAATTCGAGAATAAAAATCAATAGCTCAGTTAAAAAACAATTAGCCGTGAAAACTTAGATCTGCAAATTCTTCTTTGACTCTTTGGGAAAGTGTTTGACACAATACTGGATCAATTTCAAGTCTTTTACTATCCAGCCAGTAAGATTGAAATAATTTTATTCAATTTTACCAATAATTCGCGAATAAAAATCAATAGCTCAATTAAAAAACAATTAGCCGTGAAAACTTAGATCTGAAAATTCTTCTTTGACTCTTTGGGAAAGTGTTTGGCACAATACTGGATCAATTTCAAGTCTTTTACTATCCAGCCAGTAAGATTGAAATAATTTTATTCAATTTTACCAATAATTCGAGAATAAAAATCAATAGCTCAATTAAAAAACAATTAGCCGTGAAAACTTAGATCTGAAAATTCTTCTTTGACTCTTTGGGAAAGTGTTTGGCACAATACTGGATCAATTTCAAGTCTTTTACTATCCAGCCAGTAAGATTGAAATAATTTTATTCAATTTTACCAATAATTCGCGAATAAAAATCAATAGCCCAATTAAAAAACAATTAGCCGTGAAAACTTAGATCTGAAAATTCTTCTTTGACTCTTTGGGAAAGTGTTTGGCACAATACTGGATCAATTTCAAGTCTTTTACTATCCAGCCAGTAAGATTGAAATAATTTTATTCAATTTTACCAATAATTCGAGAATAAAAATCAATAGCACAATTAAAAAACAATTAGCCGTGAAAACTTAGATCTGAAAATTCTTCTTTGACTCTTTGGGAAAGTGTTTGGCACAATACTGGATCAATTTCAAGTCTTTTACTATCCAGCCAGTAAGATTGAAATAATTTTATTCAATTTTACCAATAATTCGCGAATAAAAATCAATAGCCCAATTAAAAAACAATTAGCCGTGAAAACTTAGATCTGAAAATTCTTCTTTGACTCTTTGGGAAAGTGTTTGGCACAATACTGGATCAATTTCAAGTCTTTTACTATCCAGCCAGTAAGATTGAAATAATTTTATTCAATTTTACCAATAATTCGCGAATAAAAATCAATAGCCCAATTAAAAAACAATTAGCCGTGAAAACTTAGATCTGAAAATTCTTCTTGACTCTTTGGGAAAGTGTTTGGCACAATACTGGATCAATTTCAAGTCTTTTACTATCCAGCCAGTAAGATTGAAATAATTTTATTCAATTTTACCAATAATTCGAGAATAAAAATCAATAGCTCAGTTAAAAAACAATTAGCCGTGAAAACTTAGATCTGAAAATTTTTCTTTGACTCTTTGGGAAAGTGTTTGACATAATACTGGATCAATTTCAAGTCTTTTACTATCCAGCCAGTAAGATTGAAATAATTTTATTCAATTTTACCAATAATTCGCGAATAAAAATCAATAGCTCAATTAAAAAACAATTAGCCGTGAAAACTTAGATCTGAAAATTCTTCTTTGACTCTTTGGGAAAGTGTTTGGCACAATACTGGATCAATTTCAAGTCTTTTACTATCCAGCCAGTAAGATTGAAATAATTTTATTCAATTTTACCAATAATTCGAGAATAAAAATCAATAGCTCAGTTAAAAAACAATTAGCCGTGAAAACTTAGATCTGAAAATTCTTCTTTGACTCTTTGGGAAAGTGTTTGACACAATACTGGATCAATTTCAAGTCTTTTACTATCCAGCCAGTAAGATTGAAATAATTTTATTCAATTTTACCAATAATTCGCGAATAAAAATCAATAGCCCAATTAAAAAACAATTAGCCGTGAAAACTTAGATCTGAAAATTCTTCTTTGACTCTTTGGGAAAGTGTTTGACACAATACTGGATCAATTTCAAGTCTTTTACTATCCAGCCAGTAAGATTGAAATAATTTTATTCAATTTTACCAATAATTCGCGAATAAAAATCAATAGCTCAATTAAAAAACAATTAGCCGTGAAAACTTAGATCTGAAAATTCTTCTTTGACTCTTTGGGAAAGTGTTTGGCACAATACTGGATCAATTTCAAGTCTTTTACTATCCAGCCAGTAAGATTGAAATAATTTTATTCAATTTTACCAATAATTCGCGAATAAAAATCAATAGCTCAATTAAAAAACAATTAGCCGTGAAAACTTAGATCTGAAAATTCTTCTTTGACTCTTTGGGAAAGTGTTTGGCACAATACTGGATCAATTTCAAGTCTTTTACTATCCAGCCAGTAAGATTGAAATAATTTTATTCAATTTTACCAATAATTCGCGAATAAAAATCAATAGCTCAATTAAAAAACAATTAGCCGTGAAAACTTAGATCTGAAAATTCTTCTTTGACTCTTTGGGAAAGTGTTTGGCACAATACTGGATCAATTTCAAGTCTTTTACTATCCAGCCAGTAAGATTGAAATAATTTTATTCAATTTTACCAATAATTCGCGAATAAAAATCAATAGCCCAATTAAAAAACAATTAGCCGTGAAAACTTAGATCTGAAAATTCTTCTTTGACTCTTTGGGAAAGTGTTTGGCACAATACTGGATCAATTTCAAGTCTTTTACTATCCAGCCAGTAAGATTGAAATAATTTTATTCAATTTTACCAATAATTCGAGAATAAAAATCAATAGCTCAGTTAAAAAACAATTAGCCGTGAAAACTTAGATCTGAAAATTTTTCTTTGACTCTTTGGGAAAGTGTTTGACATAATACTGGATCAATTTCAAGTCTTTTACTATCCAGCCAGTAAGATTGAAATAATTTTATTCAATTTTACCAATAATTCGCGAATCAAAATCAATAGCCCAATTAAAAAACAATTAGCCGTGAAAACTTAGATCTGAAAATTCTTCTTTGACTCTTTGGGAAAGTGTTTGGCACAATACTGGATCAATTTCAAGTCTTTTACTATCCAGCCAGTAAGATTGAAATAATTTTATTCAATTTTACCAATAATTCGCGAATAAAAATCAATAGCCCAATTAAAAAACAATTAGCCGTGAAAACTTAGATCTGAAAATTCTTCTTTGACTCTTTGGGAAAGTGTTTGGCACAATACTGGATCAATTTCAAGTCTTTTACTATCCAGCCAGTAAGATTGAAATAATTTTATTCAATTTTACCAATAATTCGCGAATAAAAATCAATAGCCCAATTAAAAAACAATTAGCCGTGAAAACTTAGATCTGAAAATTCTTCTTTGACTCTTTGGGAAAGTGTTTGGCACAATACTGGATCAATTTCAAGTCTTTTACTATCCAGCCAGTAAGATTGAAATAATTTTATTCAATTTTACCAATAATTCGCGAATAAAAATCAATAGCCCAATTAAAAAACAATTAGCCGTGAAAACTTAGATCTGAAAATTCTTCTTTGACTCTTTGGGAAAGTGTTTGGCACAATACTGGATCAATTTCAAGTCTTTTACTATCCAGCCAGTAAGATTGAAATAATTTTATTCAATTTTACCAATAATTCGCGAATAAAAATCAATAGCCCAATTAAAAAACAATTAGCCGTGAAAACTTAGATCTGAAAATTCTTCATTGACTCTTTGGGAAAGTGTTTGGCACAATACTGGATCAATTTCAAGTCTTTTACTATCCAGCCAGTAAGATTGAAATAATTTTATTCAATTTTACCAATAATTCGAGAATAAAAATCAATAGCTCAGTTAAAAAACAATTAGCCGTGAAAACTTAGATCTGAAAATTCTTCTTTGACTCTTTGGGAAAGTGTTTGACACAATACTGGATCAATTTCAAGTCTTTTACTATCCAGCCAGTAAGATTGAAATAATTTTATTCAATTTTACCAATAATTCGCGAATAAAAATCAATAGCCCAATTAAAAAACAATTAGCCGTGAAAACTTAGATCTGAAAATTCTTCTTTGACTCTTTAGGAAAGTGTTTGGCACAATACTGGATCAATTTCAAGTCCTTTACTATCCAGCCAGTAAGATTGAAATAATTTTATTCAATTTTACCAATAATTCGAGAATAAAAATCAATAGCTCAATTAAAAAACAATTAGCCGTGAATAAAATTATGCTGAAAAACCACCTGTGGATATTATTCTTGCTGGTTATGCTCACTGGCTGGTTTGGCACTGGATAACTTCCTGTACTAATATATTTTAGTACTACGAGGTTTACTGGCTGGTATGGTACTGGATAACTTCTCCATGCTTTGCCTGTGGAGATTTCTTAAGGCCAGCGCACAATGGATACGTTGCGGTTGCGTTTGAGTTTGCGTTTTGTGATCCGTTTGATCCGTTTTGTACTAAAATGGAAAACGTACGCAAAACGGAAAACCAACACACAAGCAATCCGGTTGATGACAGTTCAAAAACTATTTTATGTTGATTCCATCATCATTCGCTGTACGCTATTATCAGCAAATTAGTTTTTTTAGAAATGGATATCAAGCGTTTGATCTCAGTATATGGTTTGTATAAGGCGCACGAGATATATAAAGGAGGTGTTTCTAAAAAAAATTCCGAGAGGAGATGGTGGGTACATCCACTCCTGGAAGACCGAGCTGGGTCAGGTTTCTTCGCAACGAATTTTAAGATGATGCTGCAGAACCCGGAGAAGTTTTTTCGGGCTACGCGTATGAGCCCAGAAGCTTTTAAAGCCCTTCTTGCTATGGTAGAACATAGACTGGAGAAACATTCGTTAAGAACTCCCCTCAGTCCCGCGTTTCGGCTTTTCCATACATTGGTGTAAGTGTTTTTCAATTCGCTCGCACGTATGTGTGTGTATGTGGGAGGGGGGGGGGGGGGTGTTTGTTTCTTTGTTTTATTCGTCATTTTATATTTATTTCAGATATCTCGCTCATGGACCCGATATTCCTTTTCTGGTGTTAAGCTTCAAAGTTGGAGAGACTACTTCCAGAGTCATCATTCGAGAAGTATGTGAGGTTCTATGGAGTGAGCTGAAGGGAAAATTCTTGCCGGAGCTTACAAAAGAAGATTGGTCCAGAAACGCTGCCCAGTTCTACCAGCTTTGGGATTTGCCCAATTGTTGTGGTGCTGTTGACGGGAAGCATGTCAACATTGAAGCTCCCCCGAACTCTGGTTCTTTGTTTTTTAATTATAAAGGGACCCACAGCATCAACTTGATGGCAGTTTGTGATGCGAGTTATAAATTTGTTGCGGTAGATGTTGGAGCTTATGGAGGAAACAGTGACGGAGGAGTCTTTGCTTGTTCAGAGTTTGGCAAACGATTGTTTGACGGATCTCTGAACTTACCACCTGCCGCACGATTACCAAATTCTTCAGTTGAGATGCCGCACTACATTGTAGGAGATGCTGCTTTCCCTCTTAAACCAAACTTAATGCGGCCTTTCCCCGGTAAGCTTCTCCCACCGATCCGGGAAAATTTCAATATGCGGCTTTCACGTGCTCGGCGAACAATCGAAAATGCTTTTGGCATTTTGGTTGCTCGCTGGCGAATTTTGAAAACCACTTTGATAATGCTACCAGACCACGCAGAAAAGATAGTTTTGGCATCAATTATCTTACATAACTTTCTCAAAACTCTCAATAATGATGCCTATTGCCCTCAAGGTTTTGCGGACACCTTCAATACTGAAGGTGAAATCACTTCGCAGGGAGATTGGAGAAGAGAGAGTCAACCTCTTGGAAGGCAGTCTAGGTTATATAGAGGGAATAACAGTTCCCAGCAAGCATTCGAAATAAGAAACCTCTTAAGTGAGTATGTCTTTACTCATCGCATACATCAGTAGGTTTAGGATGATGAGTGTATACTTTAATAGTGTATAATGAGTGTATACTATACTAAACAAAGGATGCGCCGGCGAGTTACAACTTCTATAGGACGAGGTGAAAATCAGCCCCCCCCTCCCATGGTCAAAAGCTGGGTTTTTAAGAAGTGTAAAAATAAAAGATTCATTATTATGTACATTATTTACATTTTGTATTTAGTTTTGTATTTCAACAGTTGGAAAAATTAGAGATCTGAATTTAATCATTTGATACATTTCTTGATTCTGCGCGATGCTGCTGTATTGCAGCATATATAATGTTTAAGATTTGCACCTCCACGCTCTCTGCCAATTCTATTGGCAAAGAAGATAACTTTTCAGCAACCAATTGCCCGAAAGCCGAGTTTCTTCCATCGGTAGAGGCGATGTACTTGTCGAGGATGGTTGACATCTTGTTGTCAATTTCTTCCGCTTTCCGTTTCTTTGCTGACGGTGTACCTGAACGATTTTCAGCGATGTAAGGATTGTTTTCCTCTAGATTCAAATGTTCCTCAGCCATCTGGCTTGTGCTTGGGCCTGCGTCAGAAACAGTATAATTGCTTGTTGTTCTGAAAATATGATTTTTTTTACGATGATGTTTACGTAGGGGTTCACGTTTCATAAAGAAAGTTCCGGCATAGTGAATACAATTTGGCTTTTATTTCAAATACAAAACGCTGTAACTGAGTTAATATTTCTCGGATTGAAAACTTTCGCACCTACCCGAGAAAAATCAGTTAACAAAATGAAAGCAAATGGATGTTAAATTCAAATTTAATTCAGCTTTCAATAAATGCAATTTGATTACTGATTTTGTATTTATAATATGTAGCTGCATACTTGCCTAGCATAAATGACGTAAAATATTTGGGTTTAAATATTACCTGGACATGTCGTGAATGACATAAGTTATGTGAAACAAAACAAATAAACAAAACATTAGTTATATGACAAGTTCGATTAAGTTTTATTTTAAAACACGTTAACTGCAGAACTTGAAGTTAAATTACTTTCACGCTAAAAACTAAGGAGTGCATGATGAAAACTTAATATGATATCAGACATGTTTCACCATAACTGAAATCAAAATGAGTTTTCATTATGATAGGAACAGTTGAATGCAACATCGATTTGCTTCATTTTGTTAACTGACTTTTATCGATCTAATGTATAATATTTCGTAATTATAGCACGTTCAGACTACAGCTTATAATTCGTTATAAAGCAGTGAAAATTAAAAGTATGAGTGCTCAGGTAGTGAAATGTAGACGTATGAGTGCTCTTTGCAAGACACCCTATATTACTTAACACTCGGAATACCATGCCTCCAAAGCATGTAGAACTGAGAGTTTGCTAGGTCATAGCTCAGCCGATTCTTGATGGATTTCAAAATTGATTGTGCTGTTGGAAAGTCCTGGAAGCGAAGTTCAATACATAGAGAAACTTTGAATGGCCGTGAATTTGTATCACAAATACTAGTCAATTGTTAAACTTATAAACAAGCAAAATAAATAAAAATGGGGTTTACCCAGGGGGTAAGTCACTCGGCCAAGATAAATTCATATCTGGCACCACTTACACGAATCGATTGTTTGTTTTATCACTGTTTTGTTTCCCTCTCGCTTGCACTCATGTGATTTATATGATGCATATGTAAGTGTGCGTGAACTAACCGCCAAAAAGGTCCATGGTTGCCAATAAGCATAAATTTTCGATTGTAGTATTGACAGATAAGTTGAAACACAGAAATACCTTCCGACACACTGAAACACAAACACAAGGTAGCAGAGTGACTAGCCCCCTTGGTTTACCCTGTTTTTTAATTTAATAAAGTAGACGACCCTATTTACGTTTTTTACAATCAAAAAAATTCTCGGGTCCATTACTTTCCAACGGTACCAGAAGTTTTAAAAACCATCAAGAATTGGCTAACCTATGTCATCGTAATCTCTCAGTTTTACATATTTTTGGAGGCGTGGTAGTCTGCGTAGTGTTGTATACTCACGGTGCTCGAAGTGTTAATCTATGCTGTAGTCTGAAAATACTTTATAAAGGAGGATCATACAGTAGCATACTGTGTAGTAAGTTCCCTTAAATTATGGTTAAGGTTGTAGAAAAGGGATGAGCTCACATCGCGACTTATGCTCATGCTCACACGCTTTCAGCAGTGCAACCTTATAGTACGTTCTGATTACAGCTATATACTCTATATTTCTGCCAATGCGTTAAATCGCTTTAATGTCTTTGAACGCTTATTTCTCTGTGCATTTGCCTTCTTGTTATAGATTTCACCAAAACGATTAAACGCACTGGCGGAGGTATACAAGCGATACAGGTATACCTCGATAGTACGTACATCAACATTCGCACTTAAAATCACAATTACATAAAAACTGCTGTTTGTATCTTAAAACTTATACAACCAAAAGAAAAAGCAATCTTTTTTCTGTCTTTTGGTTGTATTAAATTTTTGATACAACCAGTAGTATTTATGCAATTTCGGTTTGAAGTCAGAAAGTTGATGTACGTACTATCGAGGTATACCTGTACAAGTTTACAAGGTTTTCATACCTCCAGTGCGCTATATTTCCGTTCAATGCATAAGTAATATTACTTGACGATGAACATTCTTTAAAAACGCCTGATAACAGATCGTAGACCATTAAAAAACCAATCACAAAAGTGATAAATGGAATATTCGTGTCGCCATGACATATGTTTTATAAACATGTGATCATATGAACAAAATAAAATAAAGAGTACTTACTTTTTTTTGCTGACGTGATCTTTCAAGAACGACAGTTGATCAAGAAGAGTCCAGGCTTGAACGTCTTCATCATTGGCTTCAGCCCCTGATCTATGACAAAGTTCCTCAAGTTTTAACTCTTTCACATATCGATCTCTTATTGATCTCCATCGTGTTGTTAACGATTTAGCTAGAAAATAGATAGTAAAATAATATATTAACTAAATGGTGTTTTTATAAGTAGAAAACAAAACAGTACTTTGATGTTCCATAACCTTATTAAGTAGAATTCAATCGTATATACAGGTCTGTTTTGCGCAGCGAGTGAAGTGAGGTGACAGTGAAGTGAGAATTAAAAGCTCGGGTGAGGTGACTCACCATTTGATTTGCATGAAGAGTCATGTGTTTCATTTGTATGCGAGCCGGAAGGGGGAAGCGGTCTCAAACAATCATAAGAACCTTCCCCAGCCCCAAAAATACCTGCATACATATTTTCACTCCGATCGGTCAGACAGGCAGTCAGACAGAAATTCATTTTAATATAAATAAAAATCCTGTTTCCAATAACCCCCAGATGCCAAATGTCGTTTCATTTACTTGAATAGTTCTCGAGTTATGCAGAAAATTGCGTTTCATTTGTATGAGAGCCCCCCCCCTTTCAGAGGGCATAGGGGTCTCAAACTACAATAGAAATATGTCTGACCTTCAAAAAAATCCACATGCCAAATTTGATTCCATTTGCTTTATTAGTTCTCGAGTTATGCAGAAAATTGCATTTCATTTCTATGGGACCCCCCTCATTAAGATGGCAGAGTGGTCTTAAACCACCATAGATATATGTCTCTCCTTCAAAAAATTCCACATGCCAAATTTGATTCCATTTGCTTTATTAGTTCTCGAGTTATGCAGAAATTCGTGTTTCATTTGTTTGAAAGCCCCCCCCCCCCCCACCCTTTTCAGAAGGCGGAAGAGTCTCAATGACTATAAAAACATTTTTCTCCTTCAAAAACCTCCACATGCCAAATTTGGTTCCATTTGCTGGATTAGTTCTCGAGTTATGCAAATTTGTGTTTCATTTATATGGGAGATCCCTCCCTCCACTTTTATAAGGCGGAGGGGTCTCAAATCATTATAGAAACATTTCTCTACTTCAAAAACCTCCATATGCCAAATTTGGTTCCATTTTCTTGATTAGTTCTCGAATTATGCATAAATTTGTGTTTCATTTGTATGGGAGCCCTCCCCTCTTAAGAAAAGGGAGGGGTCTCAAATTAGCATTGAAACAGTATTCATCTACAAAAACCTTCACATGCCAGATTTGGTTCAATTTGCTTGATTAGTTCTCGAGTTATACAGAATATTGTATTTCATTTGTATAGGAGCCCCCCCCCCCCCCCATTTCAGGGTGAAGAGGAATCTGAAACCATCATAGACACCTTTCATGCCTTTAAAACCTCAAACATGCTAAATGTGGTTTCTTTTTCTTGGGGTCTCAAACCACCGTAGAAACATTTCTTGCCTACAAAACCTCCACATGCCATATTTGGTTCCATTTGTTTGATTAGTTCTTGAGTTATGCAGAAAATAGTTTTTCATTTGCATGGGAGCCTCCCTTTCTAAAGGCAGGAGGGGTGTCGAACTATAATAAGATCCTTTCCTGGACCCAAAAACCCTGCATACAAATTTGCATAGTGGTAGGGATATTTCTCATGTTTGGTTTAAATTTGTGTTTCTAATGTATGGTAGCCCCCCTTTTCAGAGTGAGGAGGGGTCTTAAATTACCACAAAAACATTTCTTGCCTTCAAAAACTCACCCATACCAATTTTGGTTCCATTTGCTTGATTAGTTCTCGAGTTATGCAGGAATTTGTTTTTCATTTGCATGGGATCCCACCCTTTCTATAAGCGGGAGGGCTCTCGAGCTATCATAAGATGCTTTCCCGGACCCAAAAACCACTGAATACAGTTTTGCAAGGTATAGTTCTCATGTTTGGTTGAAATTTGTTTCATTTGTATGAGAGCCCCCTTTTAGAGGGAGGAGGGGCTTTGAACCACAATAAAAATATTTCATGCCTTAAAAACTCGTCCATTCCAAATTTGGGTCCATTTGCTTGATTATTTCTCGAGTTATGCTGAAATTTGGGTTCCATTTGTTTGCGAGCACCCCTCCCCCTTCCTCCTCATATGACGGAAGAGTCTCAAATCACCATAGAAACATTTCCCTCCTTTAAAAAACTTCCACGTGCGAAATTTGGTTCCATTTCTCTGATTAGTTCTCGAGTTATGCAAGGATTTGCGTTTTATTTGAATAGGTTCCCTCCCTTTCAGAAAGGGGAGGGGTCTTAAATCAACATAGAACAATTTTTTGTCTTCAAAAACCACCACATACTAAATTTGCTTCCATTTGCTCGATTAGTTCTCGAGTCATACAGAATAGTGTATTTCATTTGTATCGGAGCCCTCCCCCCTTTAGGATGGGAAGGGGTCTCAAACCAACATAGAAACATTTTTGTCTTAAAAACCACCACATGCTAAATTTCGTTCCGTTTGCTTGATTAGCTCCCGAGTTATGCAGAATTTTGTGTTTTATTTGTATGGGAGCCCCCCCTTTTTTGACGGGGAGGGTTCTCAAGCCACCATAAAAAGCTTTTTTGCCTTCAAAAACTCACACATGCTAAATTTGGTTTCTTTTGCTTGATTAGTTCCCGAGTTATGCAGAATATTGTGTTTTATTTGTATGGGAGCCCCCCCTTTTATGACGGGGAGGGTTCTCAAGCCACCATAAAAACCTATTTTGCCTTCAAAAACTCACACATGCTAAATTTGGTTTCTTTTGCTTGATTAGTTCCCGAGTTATGCAGAATATTGTGTTTTATTTGTATGGGAGCCCCCCCTTTTATGTCGGGGAGGGTTCTCAATCTACCATAAAAACCTTATTTGCCTTCAAAAACTCACACATGCTAAAATTGGTTTCTTTTGCTTGATTAGTTCTCGAGTTGTGTAGAAATTTGTGTTTCATTTGTATGGGAGCCCCCCTTTCCAGTGAAGGGAGGGGTCTCAAACCATCATAAAATTGTTCTCCGGCCCCAAAAAGCTCTGCATACAAAATTTCACGCCGATCGGTCCTTCCGCTCGCGAGTTAAATCGTGACAAAGGAAACCCCAACTCATTTTTATTAGGGTACTAGCTGATCCCGGTGCGAGCGTTGCTACGCCTGCAACTAAAGGAATGAACATTACATAGACCAGACGTTTTTTTTTTTAATGAGTTTGTTTTTTAACCAAGAAAGGGTTCAAACTTCTAACAGAACATCTTTCTTACCCAGACAATACACAGTTTGTGGCTTAGTTACCTAGATAATTCTCAGGTTTGAACGAAATTTGTGTTTGAATTCACCATAGAAACATTTCTTGCATTCAAAAAACACTGCATCCCAATTTTGGTTACATTTGCTAGATTAGTTCTCAAGTTATGCAGAAATGTGTGTTTCATTTGTATGGGAGCCCGTCCCCCTTCCAAAAGAGGGAAGCGGTCTCAAACTATCATAAGAACCTTCCCCAGCCCCAAAAATCCCTGTATACATGTTTTCACTCCGATCGGTCAGACAGACAGTCAGACAGAAATTCATTTTAACATATATAAAATTCCTGCGTCCAATAACCCCCACATGCCAAATGTGGTTTCATCTACTTGAATAGTTCTAAATTATGCAGAAATTTGCGTCGTATGGGAGCCCCCCCTTTCCGAGGGCAGAGGGGTCTCAAACCACCATAGAAACATTTCTCTTCTTCAAAAACCTTCATCTGTCAAATTTAGTTCCATTTACTTAATTAGTACTCGAGTTAATCAGAAATTTGCGTTTCATTTCTAAAGGAGCCCTTCTCCCCATTCAGAGAGCAGAAGGGTCTTAACAACCATATGAATATGTCTCTTAAAAAATCCAGTTAAATTTTATTCCATATGCTTTATTAGTTCTCGAGTTATGCAGAAAGTTCTGTTTCATTTGTTTGAGAGCCCCCCCTTCTCTTTAGAAGGCGGAAAAGTCTTAGAAACAGTTTTTTCCATCAAAAACCTTCATATGCCAAATTTTGTTCCATTTTCTTGATTAGTTCTCGAGTTATGCAATTATTTGCATTTTACTTGTATGGGATCTCCTCATTTCAGAAAGGGAGGGGTCTCAAATCATCAAAGAAACATTTTTCTCCTTCAAAAACCTCCACATGCCGAATTTGGTTCCATTTGCTTGATTTGTTCTCGAGTTATACAGAATATTGTATTTCATTTGTATGGGAGCCCCTCTTTCAGTAAGGGGAGGAGTCTCAAACCACAATAAGTAATTTTTTGCCTTCGAAAACCTCCATATGCCAAATTTGATTCCATTTACTTGGTTAGTTCTCGAGTTGGGCAGAAATTTGTGTTGTTTTTGTATAGAAGCCCCCCTCCCTCCCCCTTTCAGATGGCGGAGGAGTCACAAACTTCCATAGAAACATTTTGTGCCTCCAAAAACCTCCACATGCCAAATTTGGTTCCATATGCTTGATTAGTTCTCGAGTTATGCAGAAATTTGTGTTTCATTAGTATGAGAGCCCCGCCCTCCCTACCAGAGAGAGAGAGAGAGGAGGGGTCTCGAACTACCGTAGAAACATTTATTGCCTTTACAATCCCCACAATCCAAATTTGGTTCAATTTGCTTTATTAGATCTAGAGTTATGAAGAAATTTCAGTTTCATTTGTATGACAGCACCCCTTCTAGGAGAGGGGAGGGGTCTCAAACTACCATAGAAACATTTTTCGCCACCAGAAAACCCCACATGCCAAATTTGGTTCCATTTGCTTGATTAGTTCTTGATATATGCAGAAACTTCTGTTTCATTTGTATGGGAGCCTCCCTTTTGAGAGAGGGGAGGGGTCTCAAACTACCATAGAAACATTTTTTGTCTCCAAAAACTTCCGCATGCTAAATTTGGGTTCTTTTGCTTGATCAGTTCTCGAGTTATGCAGAAAAATGTGTTCCATTTGTATGGGAGCCCCCCTTTTCAGTAAAGGGAGGGGTCTCAAACCATCATAAGAACCTTCTCCGGCTCCAAAAATCTCTGCATACAAAATTTCACGCCGATCGGTCCTTCCGCTCGCGAGTTAAATCGTGACAAAGGAAACCCCAACTCATTTTTATTATATAGACTAGCTGATCCCGGTGCGAGCGTTGCTACGCCTGCAACTAAAGGAATGAACATTACATAGACCAGACGTTTTTTTTTTTAATGAGTTTGTTTTTTAACCAAGAAAGGGTTCAAACTTCTAACAGAACATCTTTCTTACCCAGACAATACACAGTTTGTGGCTTAGTTACCTAGATAATTCTCAGGTTTGAACGAAATTTGTGTTTGAATTCACCATAGAAACATTTCTTGCATTCAAAAAACACTGCATCCCAATTTTGGTTACATTTGCTAGATTAGTTCTCAAGTTATGCAGAAATGTGTGTTTCATTTGTATGGGAGCCCGTCCCCCTTCCAAAAGAGGGAAGCGGTCTCAAACTATCATAAGAACCTTCCCCAGCCCCAAAAATCCCTGTATACATGTTTTCACTCCGATCGGTCAGACAGACAGTCAGACAGAAATTCATTTTAACATATATAAAATTCCTGCGTCCAATAACCCCCACATGCCAAATGTGGTTTCATCTACTTGAATAGTTCTAAATTATGCAGAAATTTGCGTCGTATGGGAGCCCCCCCCCCCTTTCCGAGGGCAGAGGGGTCTCAAACCACCATAGAAACATTTCTCTTCTTCAAAAACCTTCATCTGTCAAATTTAGTTCCATTTACTTAATTAGTACTCGAGTTAATCAGAAATTTGCGTTTCATTTCTAAAGGAGCCCCTTCTCCCCATTCAGAGAGCAGAAGGGTCTTAACAACCATATGAATATGTCTCTTAAAAAAATCCAGTTAAATTTTATTCCATATGCTTTATTAGTTCTCGAGTTATGCAGAAAGTTCTGTTTCATTTGTTTGAGAGCCCCCCCCCCTTCTCTTTAGAAGGCGGAAAAGTCTTAGAAACAGTTTTTTCCATCAAAAACCTTCATATGCCAAATTTTGTTCCATTTTCTTGATTAGTTCTCGAGTTATGCAATTATTTGCATTTTACTTGTATGGGATCTCCCTCATTTCAGAAAGGGGAGGGGTCTCAAATCATCAAAGAAACATTTTTCTCCTTCAAAAACCTCCACATGCCGAATTTGGTTCCATTTGCTTGATTTGTTCTCGAGTTATACAGAATATTGTATTTCATTTGTATGGGAGCCCCCTCTTTCAGTAAGGGGAGGAGTCTCAAACCACAATAAGTAATTTTTTGCCTTCGAAAACCTCCATATGCCAAATTTGATTCCATTTACTTGGTTAGTTCTCGAGTTGGGCAGAAATTTGTGTTGTTTTTGTATAGAAGCCCCCCTCCCTCCCCCTTTCAGATGGCGGAGGAGTCACAAACTTCCATAGAAACATTTTGTGCCTCCAAAAACCTCCACATGCCAAATTTGGTTCCATATGCTTGATTAGTTCTCGAGTTATGCAGAAATTTGTGTTTCATTAGTATGAGAGCCCCGCCCTCCCTACCAGAGAGAGAGAGAGGAGGGGTCTCGAACTACCGTAGAAACATTTATTGCCTTTACAATCCCCACAATCCAAATTTGGTTCAATTTGCTTTATTAGATCTAGAGTTATGAAGAAATTTCAGTTTCATTTGTATGACAGCACCCCTTCTAGGAGAGGGGAGGGGTCTCAAACTACCATAGAAACATTTTTCGCCACCAGAAAACCCCACATGCCAAATTTGGTTCCATTTGCTTGATTAGTTCTTGATATATGCAGAAACTTCTGTTTCATTTGTATGGGAGCCTCCCTTTTGAGAGAGGGGAGGGGTCTCAAACTACCATAGAAACATTTTTTGTCTCCAAAAACTTCCGCATGCTAAATTTGGGTTCTTTTGCTTGATCAGTTCTCGAGTTATGCAGAAAAATGTGTTCCATTTGTATGGGAGCCCCCCTTTTCAGTAAAGGGAGGGGTCTCAAACCATCATAAGAACCTTCTCCGGCTCCAAAAATCTCTGCATACAAAATTTCACGCCGATCGGTCCTTCCGCTCGCGAGTTAAATCGTGACAAAGGAAACCCCAACTCATTTTTATTATATAGATGTGTCCCTTGACTCAGCCTATTATGCCACCATCGATCACATTTTTTACTATAACTCATGAAGTTTTTAAGCTGTAAGTGAGATTCAACTAGTTATACACTTGCAAAGATAAGTTTGATAAGACATTTGGTAGTGTATATCACGAAAAGTTACACAACTATTTTTATAATGCCATAAACTTTCGAGGGATGTGGATTTAATATCGGTCTATTAGCACCAAATTGGGTCTATTCATGGATGCAACTTCGTCCCATTCGATAGATTTATTACAAAATGCAGTCTTTGTACGGTTTTTTTTTTAATTTTATGAATTCAGGCATTGCTAGCTGTACTCAATTCACTTAACACAAAATTTCACAACACAAACTAAAGTAAAACTGCCTCGAAACACTTAAATGATGTTCATATATGATTTATCAGCCATTCAATAATGAAAACATTATAATTCACTATACAATGATTTTGTTCCTTCGGTTTGTGTTTAGATGAGCCACTTGAATATAAACAACCGGAAATTCATGCATTTCCACTTGAAATTTTACCAATAACAACCTTTTTACTACGTTATTGATACAACAGGCCATAGTTGGGAACATACAAAAAAATATGTCCCCAACATTGGGTCTACGATTTTCTTGTAAAATCGTCGTTATTTTAGCTATGTGAACAATTAGTTTGTAACGTGTAACTATTTTCTGTTCATCCAGACTACATTATTTGCTTGATCGATTCAATTAAGCCAAATTTAGGTCACTTGAAGATCGTGTAGATCATCTGTTCAGCTTAACCAGTGAAATCAAGATGCCCCAAAAGTTCAAGAAATCGAAAATTACGCGGAAGTGAATAAGTATAAGTTGATTAATATTGTCTCAATTGCTTTGGATTACATCGGTCATCCGAATAGCAACATGATTTTGTTGATTATAACTAAATTAATGACACATTTGGTACATAGGCCGAATGAAGGAGCTAGGCTAACATTACATCCCATTACCCTATATAGATTAAAAAAAGTTTAATCTAGTAGTGTCTCATATTAATTTTGTTCACGGAATTCACGTAAATCCTGAAAAGTGCTCAAAGAAAGTATTGTAAAAGCAACTTCAGCGTTTGACTATCCGTGCAAGCACCATTAGATGAACAGTGCCTAATTATCTTCAACTTATAGTGCCTGCACGATATGCTCACGTAAACAGAGAGGTCCGTACAACAATGGATGGAAATAAAGTGGGTGATAATAACTAAATGAGCTTACCATCCGTATTCAGATCTGAACCAAGCTGAGCCCAAAGTTTATTCCGGGTATTGTTATTCTTGTACGCTCTTAAGCTTTTATCGTACAGAACTTTATGCTCTTTTACGAACGAGATAATCCGTTCGTTAATGTTTATGTCTTCCTCCTTAAAAAGAGATAAGAAAATTATCATCATATTATAAAAAGTCGATTATAAGGTTTTTTTTTGTAAGTGAACAATGCCACTAATTAAAAAGTCAACTAGTACATACAAGCATCCCTAAATAGTGCTGCTGTTCACTCACCGCAATTTCTCAGCTGTCTGTCATCCAATTTAGCTGATTTTATTCTGTGCAAGTAGAGTCAGACCAAGGGTTAGACAAATACTTCTCACATACAGAAATGTGATCGTTTGAAAAACCACAGAGAAAGAAATTGCGGTGGATGGATAGCATCACTTACCGCCCTATTGGGTAGGGAGGGGGTGGGGGTTGTGGGATCACGACGACTGTACAATGTTTGCCTTTGTTGAAAACTAAATGGACAAGCAAATGAGTTATAATACTGGCAAATTCTAGTTTCTACCACCTTCAATGAACATGATTGTACTTACCATGTGCTGTGTATCATTCAATTTATCCATAATAACTCCTACTACGTGATTCCTGAATACCTGTGAAATACATAGGAATTTTTATATATAAACGTATGATTTTGCAATAACACTCCACTCCAGTTTCAAGGCAAAACCAAAAACTTGATCCTTGCAGTGTTGGTTTAATTGGTAGACCGATTGTCCCCTGTGGATGATACCTTTTCAGGAAAACGCGGTATACAATGTCTTTTATCAGAAAAATTACACAACATTGTGCCGTTTTGTACCTGCGGCGAAGAGCTCAAACGAAAATTCCAATTCGAACAAAAAACAAAATCTCCATTTCGTGATGTTTTCTGCGAAGTGAGTTTGTTCACCGTTTCCCCCGATAAGGTTAACCATCCGGGAGGACAATATGCGAATATTTATGAACTTACCTTGAAAAATCACACGGTAAACCTTTAATTTTCACCTACAATCACACGGTTTTACCATAGACTAACTCTAAGACCAGTAGGTCCCATACAAAAACGATTTTTTTCTTGGCTCAGTCAGTACTAGAACATCGTCCCAAGCTCGGTCCCAAGCTCAATAATGCACCCCTTATAATGAACTCACATGAACACACTCTCAAATACTCTGTCAAAATAACACAGCAAATCAAAACAAAGGCGCAAATATGTATAACAAGGTGCTGGCTTCAAGGTGTAATTCGGACCAAGGGGTTCTACAACAGTGAACCAATTTCAAATCGCTAGTTGCATATTGATTGTTGGTTTTACTTTTTTTCAGCTAATCAATTTGAATGTTTTCGCTGTTTTCCGTAAAGTCAGCCGCAATTTTTGCTACCTGTCAAAACTAGCGGATAGGTTTGCGGACGAGTTTGCGTTTAGTACAGTTTAGTACTTAACCGCAAACTCAATCCGGTTGCTATGTGCGTTGTCCCATATATATCCATGCATTGAAAACAGCTGTCAAAAATCCGGAATGTTTTCCGGATCCATTGTGCGCTGGCCTTTAGGCTCACAATTTGTAGCCAATCAAATAAATCTAGTTAAAACAATTGCCAATTCTGATTGCTTGGTTTACATCATCAAAAAATGTAACTCTTGAATTAACTTCATAGGTATCGTTTCCCAAAAAAAAAACATTTGCTCGGATTTACAATTTGCATGAGCATGAGCATGATTGACCGCCCACGCATGCAATTCCGTTATTGCCAGATCAGCTGTATTTACACAAAGAAACAACAGATGATGTTTGGGACTAACATACATCTTCAATGTGTAAAAACTGGTGACCTATTATAAAGCAATACCGGTGCCGGCCGTGTCCGAATGCTGGTCAAGTAGGGAATGGGAAGGAAAGTGTTGACATGATACTCGCTTTAAAGGAAGCCGAGAAATCCTCTGCACTTTCACGAGAAATCACTAGGATGTTGGATAGTTGGGGAAAGGTTAGCAGTCACTTTTTCCACTGCTACTACGTTGCGACCGGACTGAAAAATATCACCAATCGACTCCGAACGACCGTAACTTTATACTTTCAATCCTTTAACTAAAATGTTAGAGGTTTTTCAGCGTTAAAATTTCATTTCATTTCACTGCCACCGAGAACCGTGATTCGAGACTTCAGTTTTTTTCGATTCCTCCTCTTGCTAATAATCATCGATTCATTCACGACAAAGTGGAAAAACATTTAAACCATAGACTAACTCTAAGACCAGTAGGTCCCATACAAAAACGATTTCTTTCTTGGCTCAGTCAGTACTAGAACATCGGTCCCAAGCTTAATAATGCGCCCCTAATAATGAACTCACATGAACACACTCTCAAATATTCTGTCAAAATAACACAGCAAATCAAAACAAAGGCGCAAATATGTATAACAAGGTGCTGGCTTCAAGGTGTAATTCGAACCAAGGGGTTCTACTACAGTGAACCAATTTCAAATCGCTAGTTGCATATTGATTGTTACTTAAATTTCATAATTTATGTCTTTGTGTCACAATACTACCGCTAATTCAAAGTTTACTCGGATTTACAATTTGCCGAGAAACTAATAAACTTGTGATTTTATATAAAATATATAAAATAATTCATTATATACAGAATCAATAAACAAAATCTAACAAATTAATTAAACAAATTTAATCAATATTATTATTGAGTTAATTTTTTATAAATGATCATGTATCAACAACTTTATTATATTTATTATAGTTAACCGTATATATTCAACCCAACTTAATTAAGAGGTTATGTATAGTGGGACACAATCCATTTATTCCAAGATTTTTCCTTCGTTCTACAGTTTGAAAAATAATTTTTAATCCATACGAAACTATATCAGCTCATGAAAATATATTTCAATATGTTTCAAAATCTAAATTCAAAACCTAAGATAAACTCAAATATGATTGGAGCAAAGCCTACCGAGATATTTGCTCCAAGTTGATTTCAAATTTAGTTTATTTTGATTTTGCTTTTAGTTCCCACTATCATGTGTGAGAGTGTACGAAAAAAATAAATTTATTTCAGTACACGCACACCCTCAAATATATGTGCAACAAAAACTGTGTATCAAACTCATGAATCATGTGTCACGGTTACACGATATGATACAAAAACTGACAGCGCAACTCATCAAATTCAGTCACCAAGTGCAATTAGTGAATATAACAACACAGCTTTGGTGCTGCGTGTGGTGCTGATTTGACAACCCGATTTACTTGAAGGCTTTATGCAGCAAACACAATATTCGCGGCAGAAGTTCTCGTGTTTTGTCGTTAATTTGATTCGAGAAAAATAAAATTCCGTGTTGTGCTTAGTGCAGTGGTTATTAAAACGACAATATTTTGTCATTGTTTATCAGCAAGGTATTATAATGTCTTACCTTAATTACTGTAACTAGTAGTTTGGTAGAAGAAATACTGTAAAGAAATATATTCCATTTTGAACCAAGCTTAAAATGTTCAAATCGTAACTAGCGCCACAGAGGTGATTCAAAAATGACGTCCATCAAATTTCAGGTTTTTAAACCCCCCTTCCCCCCCCCCCCTCTGTCACACTTTGTCACAAATATGATCCTCCCCCCCTTGGATGTCACACTTCTGAAAAAAAGAATATATGCATATTGGTTCTATCGATTTCAATAATAACGTGTATTTTAGTTCAAATTGAATCATTTACATAATTACATGTGTAAAGTTCTTCTGTTCACGGATAAGGGAAGTGTGTTTTGATGGAAATAACTGGCAGAGATAAATCAAGATATTCGTAAAAGATGGACAAAACTTATCATCTGACATTTTTTCTTCTGCAAAAAACGTAGTTTTTTAAATTTTTTTTTTTTAAACTGCACTCACTTAAGAAACATTTCAGTTTTGAATTTAAAATAATAAAATAATGAAAAGTAGAAGAAAAACTTGACTGATTATGATTTAAAAATGCCTATTCAATTAATAATTTCATTGTATATTTTTATTACTCTTCATAAATATTAAAGTTGCGATAGTTTTTGAAGATTCAAAAACAAAGCTTTATTAAAATATGGTGATTCGTAGCTTTTTCTCTAGACCACATCGGTATGAGTGGCTACATTAACATCTTTACAACCATCGAACTAACTAGATTACAATGGATAAAATTTAAGAAATGGGGAGTTTTAGTTGAGTTTATATCATTTTTAGTTTTTCCAATAATACTTACTTTAAAAATTCATAACTCGTGAACCACACTCTAAAATGCACTTACACATCTATGAGATAACCCCGGGTCTAATGTGGAAACCGGTGTTTTTTCCTCACTTTTGTGCATAAGTAACAGATTTTTGAGCAAAAGTTACCCCATAATCGGGCAAAATCTGGTTTAAACACCATTGACTGATCTCAGTTCAGCTCTGGTAAATAATTTAAGTTTGCAGTGCAAACTTTGTAAAACATCAATTGAGTTGTAAAAAGTGCTTGAAATTTTCTAATCAATATTCTGGAAAGATATTTTACACAACATTATTTCACGGTTCAAGAAAATTGTTCGGAATAACCAGAAAAACACCGTTTGTATGGCGAAAAAAAACAAACCAACTTTTATGCGATTGCAAATTTTGATATATCGATATTGGATGTTGTTCTCGAGATATGGAAAATTATATGGAAACATAAATAATTCTTGCAGAGAAGATGCGCAAAACATCATGACTCGTAGAAAAAAGTACTGAAAAATCTTGAAATTACTCAAAAGTTCGAAAAAAAATATGATCAGAAAGTGAAAAAGAAATGAAATCATGAATATTCCAACAGAAATAATTGTTTTTGATTGCAAAATTTGATTTTTAGAACAATACAATTTGAAAGCGGTGAGTTTTTTTTTTGTTTTTGAAATATATCGAGGATTTTCGTGATTTACATTGAACAGTCTAGGAAATTCCACTGATATTTCATACTGGGAGATCGAGAAATGATCGCACCTTGACATGGGTTTCGAAAAATCAATATTTCAATTTTGTGGGCAATTTTGGTATAGACGAAGTTATTTTTCGGTTTTCCTGAGCCCTAGAAACAATTTGCCATTGCATAATTTTTCAGCTTGTTGAGATAATTTAAAGCACTTTCCACCACAAGAATGTTTTCCTAAGACGATCAGTTATCGAATTTCATAATTTTACCCTATTTTGAAATCATAATTTCTTGTTGATAATAAATTGATTGATTTTTTTTTCGCAAAGGATGGTGTTTTATTCAAAGTTCCCGACCGTTTCTCTCAACTTTGAAATTGTGTGCAACACTTAATCTAAATCATATTTTTTATTGCCAAGAAAATTTCAAGCACTTTTCGATTCCTTAATTATACACTTTTTTTAGAGTAGCAGGTTCTTCCTGACCGCACTCTCCCCCATCCTAAAGCACTGTCCCATGTTCTATAAAATCAAGATTTCAAGATTTATGATATTTTTGTTAATTTCAAAATAGAATATGCTAACTGAAAAAATTGTTCGCGTACGTATTTATTTTTAACAATGCTGTTGTTGCTATTAAAAATGTACATGTTACTCCAAATTTATAGCCTCACCTCTCTGCACAGCTGACGCTCCAAGCTGACCAAGATCAACCAACGTCTTCAGCAACTAATGACTATTCCAGAAAGTATAAGCACACCTTATTTTATCGGTCATTTTGAATATAATGAAATATTTCAACATGTTTTGGCTGCGTCCTTTTGTTTGCACATTTCTGAATGACAAAGCATAAAAAAGTGCTCAGTTTTGTGTTACCTATCAAAATGCGCGGTCTTACTCCGGAACACCGAAAAAGTATCGTGCACAAATGGTGCACTGTGAGCGGACTCTCCTTAAGAAAATTGGCCAAGAAAGAGAGTATAAGCGTCGGAGCGGTACGATCTGCGGATCGAAAATATAGAGAACAGTCTACGTTTGAAGATGCGCCGAAGAGTGGTCGGAAATCCGGTCCTGTTAGTCCGGATATCGATAAAAAGATCTGGGACGCCTACAAGCGAAAACCAATCGACTTCCGCTCGGGATGTTGCGAAAAAACTAGGGACCTCGTCGAGTAACGTCATGCGTGCCAAAGAAAGACTTGGGCTAAAAACATACAGGAAGCAGAAAAAACCCAAAGGAACCCAAAATAGGCCGAAACTGAAACCACGGGCCCGCAAACTCTACGATTCGTTATTGTGTAGAAATTCTGGGTGTATAATAATGGACGATGAAACGTATGTGAAACTAGATTACAAAAGGCTTCCCGGACCACAATTCTATACTGTAAGCGAAGACAAAGACATCCCCGAAACGGAGAAGGCAATTTTTACCGAAAAATTCGGAAAGAAGGTTATGGTTTGGCAGGCAATATGCAAGTGTGGTAAAACATCTAGTCCTTACATCACAACGGAGACGATGAACACTCAAAAATACGTTAAGGAATGTCTCCAGAAGCGATTATTGCCGATGATCAGGCAGCACGAAAGTCAAGTAGTGTTTTGGCCTGACATGAATCCGCCAAACTGCACGGAGTCACGGCCAATCGAGACTTTTTGGGCTTTAACCATAGCAAAGCTTCGAAAATTCATAAAACCAGCGGACGACATCCGAAATTTTTAAAAAATTGGCCAAACGTGGTCAAAATGGTGGAAAGTACCACTGTGCAGAAGCTAATTGGTCATTGTCAGCGACAGAGGCCAGGTCGTTCAGTACCATCCCAAAGCCAACTGGGTCGATTTGAATTCAACCGCCTTGAGTACTAACCCTACCACATAACTTTGACAGTTGTTTCGATTGTCTGTCTTCACAATACCTCTAGCAAATAAAAGCGACCACAAAGTAACACTAAGAACACGTTAAAATTTAGATCAGATAGCTTAAATTCTATTATTAATTAAAACACATTAAAATAGTAAGTAAAAGTTGAATTTATTTAAAATAATCTTAACTTAAAGTTAATATCTACAGTTCAGCACATATATTGAAGAATATACAGTTACATTAGACGAAAAACATACGCAACAGAAGGTCTGCTGGCTTAAAAACCTTTAGTATATCTTTCGGTTTCGAAGCATCCGTTTTCAAGGTGCTGATTTTCGATTTGAAAAGTTCTTCACAATAGGATTCGTTTTTTATATCTCGCCAGTATTCACACACCACGGTTGGCTTGTTAATTGCACAGCGGGTATGCACGACAAAATACAACCAGTGTGCGAAAAATTCAAATTCAATAATCAGTATCCCGTGAATTTATCCAACATCCATCTCGTCATTCACCGATTCGGTGCAAAACTGAATGTTCAGAAAAGCCAAAATTCGGTGCTAGCAAGAACACATTCAGTCAGAATGTTTGCAATTATTGTGTTTTGTGGTGCTCTTCTTTTTTTGTTTTGACTGATTAAGCCGGAGATCTGTATAGAAAAATGTGTCGGTAGCATCCTGTGTGAATGAAGACATTCGGTGCGAGTCACCTTTTTGGAGGGGACCGAATGCTTGTGTTCGTTCGTTAATTGCCTCTTCTCTTTATTAGTAATTCGTGTGTTCAGCAAAGACCAAAACAAACTTCGACGAAGTTTCAGAATGAAGCACAGCTCGTGCGGTTCGTGCTCATTGACGATAAGAACATGTATGACAGCAGTAAATAATTTTATGCACACACACAACTAAGTAAAATGTGTATTTTCATTTTCCGTACACTCAAACTTTTCGACGCCTTTGTTTTCGTATTAACGCTGACAAATTTAGATTAGATAGAATGCAAAATTGTTGGATGTCACATTTTTATAACCCCCCCCCCCCCTATCACATATTGTCACAAATTTGATACCCCCCTCCCCCCCCCCCCTAAAGAGTGGACGTAATTTTTGAATCACCCCACACCAAAAGTGGCTGGCTTCAAGAACCACCGCTCACTTCTGTCCTCTGCTGCCAACAGTCACACACAACCACATACCTCTCTATCTTAACGTTATGATGAATCGCATCCAGGGTGGGCGAATGAAAACAAAAATCCAATACACCAAACTCGCCCCAACACCACTGTGCTTCTCCCAAAAAATGCAAACGCGAGAGAGAGAGAGAGAGAGAGAGAGAGGGGGGGGTTGAGCGAAAAAAAATTCAGCAAGATAACTTCACAGCCAATTGAGGCTGAGAGCCAAACAAAAAACTATTTTTTCACCACTTTTCCAAACTTTTTAGCGACGGCAAATATCACTTCCACAACGTACGTGACTTCTGCTAGCCTGGAAAACACTTTTCAGGCGTTTTCGAGTGCGATTTCACCCGCACAGTACGGACTTTTTCGCGAGCACAGGGTCGATGTGTTTCCTCCTCGTAAGGTTTTGCACTCAATCCTCAAAGTCCTACAACATTAGCTGAGTGCATTAACTAGGAAGCAGCGGTGGACTGACACTGACGATCCAAATCAGAGTCTGGAATACAAACAGTTTTTGTAACTGTGAAGGTGTCCCAGCTTCCGGCTTTGAAAGTACCGCTCCCATCGTTTGATGGATCGTACGAAAACTGGTACGCGTTTAAATCCATGTTTACGACTATCATCGCTACAGTACAGAGTCACCAGATATTAAATTATACCATCTCCGTAACTCATTAACGGTAAAAGCAGCGGGAATCATTGATCAAGAAATCATTAATAATAATGACTACAACGCAGCTTGGGTGACACTGACTGAACGTTTGGAAGATCGTCGGCTAATAATAGATAAGCATATTGATTCGTTGTTCGACTTACCAAGACTCACTTATGAAAACGCAATTGATATGAGGAACTGCTGGATACGTGTACAAAGAATGTGGACGCCTTGAAAAATCTCGAACTACCTGTTTCTGGTCTCGGCGAAAGAATGATAGTGAACCGCATTGCTCTTAAGCTCGACAACGACACTTGCAAGGCATGGGAGCTCAGTTAAGTGTCGGACACTCTGCCCAGCTATGGATCGGCGTTGGATTTTCTTCGTGAGAGGTGTCGAGTACTCGAAAAGATCTGCCCGATCTCTAAACCGGCCATCAAGCTTTCACCGAGAATCTAGTTGCAAAGGCCTGTAGAATCAAAACTACGTTCAAATTCATTAGTCGTCTCAGCCGATACGTGTTTGAATTGCTCTGCGAGTGACGAACTGCGGAAATACGAAATCTTCAGAAAAGCGAGCCTATCCGATCGATATGATACACTTCGGCTGTCCGGTGCATGTTTCAACCGTTTGCAGAAAGGACATCGCATACTGGAATGTTCATCGAAGCACTCGTGTAAGAAATGCAATAAACGTCACCACACTACTTTGCATCCAACTGATAATCAGCAGAAGAAGTCAGATGGCGAAAGTTCGCAATCGAAATCTGAGAAGAAGACTGGTGCATCGACACCGAAAGAACATGATACTGCAAACGATATCGAAACACAATCCTCTCTATGTACTCAACCAAAGGAAACTGGAAAGCAAGTACTTCTTTCAACTCGAATTTCATAGCAGAGCAGTTTGCAACATTGTTAGTTTTGAATAAGAAGCCCGCGAACATTTCAATTACTGGTTTGAACGACATTCACACCAAGGTTCGACTGAAGGTTCCCGCGAAAATCAAATCTCCTGTGAGCGACTTCGTGGCTTGTCTTGATTTTTTTATCGTACCCAGGGTGACAGGTCAACTACCTTTAACTGAGGTGGATTGTATCAAGCTTATGCTACCAGAAGGCATTCAATTAGCTGACTAAAACTTCAGTATTCCACACCCCACTTCGTTCAGCGAAAGAAGAAAGTTCTTTCGATCCAGCGCTCCATTATTTTGGAAGATTTATTCGAGTGCAATCCTTGGAAATAACTAGTTTTTTTTCTCAAAATATACTCACTTCAGTGAGCAGAGTAAAAGTGAGTTTTTTTTTCTAAGAAAGCAGTGTGGTTTTCCAGTGAAATTAGCAAATCAAGCAGTGCTTGCTGGCGAATTATCATCCCGCTTATTTTCGCTTCATCTCCGCGTAGTGACGCTAACCAGCGATACACTACTACATCGCCAACGGTCATCCGACAGCGTTGAGCGAGTGCACCCGAAGGCGATCGCATCAGCGCAACGCTCCCCGCTCCCCGCATAGAAGTGCGACGTTCGCGCATACGGTGCGTCAGTAGCAGTAGCAGCAGCAGCAGCAGCAACAGATCAGTAATATTAGTTAAGTTTTTTTTTCCCTTGTACCTCATTCCACTAGAGTTTCGCTTTAATTTGTGTGTTCTTTGTTTGTGTTTGTGTGTGAATTAAATTGTTGGGAGCGTTCAACGCTCCCACGAGTAAGGCAAATCGTGCATGTGGAAGAGGTTTCTTCGACATGGACGGTTTGGCTGAAAAAGTGCCTTTGCCACCCGATGATGGGGAGGCACAAACGAATTTCCGACCGCGATCGTACATGATTGACTCGGTCGGTCTATGGGTTGTCTACTTTCAGCCCAAAATTAAACCTTTGAATGTGTACCAAATCACTACTGATCTGACGAAGCGATTCTCAGCCGTGACAGAGATCACGAAAGTAAAATTTAATAAACTCCGTGTTGTCGTCTCTAACCTGAAGCAGGCTAATGAGATTGCTGCTTCCCAGCATTTTACACTCGAATATCGAGTTTATATTCCAGCTCGTGATGTGGAGATTGGAGAGATTTTTTGTGGAGATTTTTTTTTTCAATTCAGTCGTCAATCAGAGTGGACGCGTTTTTATTTCCATCCTAACCGCGTGCGCTTCGCGTTTAATTTTTGCAAACTTTTCGATTTTTTTTTTATTGCGTGCGTTCGTTTCGAAATGAGCTATGAAATTTGCTTACTAGACTCTACCGGCGAATCGGTGATGTGGACCTGCATCGGATGTGATCGTGTGTTCCATGCGGCCTGCGTGGGAGTGTCTAATCTACGCAACTCTCTACGGAAGACAAGGAAAGAGGATAAAAAAATTGATGTGCAGTCGTATGTGCTACCCTGTTGTAGTTCCTGTCAAACGCTCATAACCCTAAACTTCGATTTTAAATTAATATCATGTGAACTGGCAGCGCTTACTAAAAACTTAGACAAAAACACGGAGGTCATTCATCGATCACAGCACGAAAACAATGTTGCAATTATGCATGAAGCTATCGACCGCATCGAGGGACAGCTGACCGACATAAAAAAAGAGCTGATGGTGAAAAACAGCGGATCCATTTCTACAATTAAAAACCACCTTACGTCGGTGCTTGATATAGCGATGCAAGAATCGAACAAAAATATCAACAAGTTACTAGAAGCTATGACAGCTAATATATCAAATAGCTTGAAATGTTTAAATGAAGAGGTGAACACACTTTCAAGCCACACTATGGACTTAGCTTCTCCTATGCTCAACAATCCAATGTTGGAGTCCGATATATTTAATGAGCTGAAGACAATATCAGCAAATTTCCAGGCAGCACAAAATACTCCTCATGCGTCGCTTGACCCACATCCTAGCCTAGCAATAGAACTAAATGAAAACAACAACAAAGATGACTCAGGCTGGCGGTTGTTAGGTACAAGGAAGGTGTGGAAACAGGACTGGACCGATTATGATATACGAAAATCGCGCCGCTTGGATCAGCAGAAATTGGCTCAAAAGGCTAGGAAGCGTAAAAAACAAAACAAACAACGCTACAACCAGAAATTCAACAGTAATGATCGCAGCAAAACAAATCACAGCTTTAACTACTACAGCAACAATCACAATATCAACATACTTCTCCCTGATAAAGAGCTTCCAGCAGCAGCCAAAGATCGGTGCTGTAGACCACCGATCCAATTTCAACGAGGCGAAATCATAAACAGGTACCCGATGAATGATGTTTTTCACGTCCCGAACCAGCGCGCTCGCCCCACTGGATGGCTTCTGGGAGGCCGCCGATTCAATTTCAACGAGGTGAAATTTTAAACCCGTACCCTGCGGGCGGTGTATTTTCACGTCCCGACGCAGCGCGTTCACCAAACTGGATGGATCCGGGGAGCTCCTCAGCTACATCGTGCGCAACGTGTGCTAACAGGCCTTCGGGTTTTCCACGGAATTGACGAACCCTTTGGAGGAAGAAGATCTCGCAGAATCTACCTTTTTGAGGACTTGACGACCTCTCTACAGCAAGGAGAGGTAAATAATTTTAGTTATACAAATTTGACTGACACGATCCAACAAACTACTTCACCTCAAACGCAGATAGGAACAGATTTTTTGGTATATTGCCAAAATTTCAATCGATTGAGAAGTCCGGCTAAGATAAAAGAAATTCAAAATAAAATTTTGTGTTGTTCCTACCCAATAATTTTGGCAAATGAAACCAATTGGGATAATAGTGTACAAAGTGAAGAAGTTTTTAGAAGCAGATATAATGATTATAGGGATGACAAATTTTCAAATGTCTGAAAAAAAAATCAAGAGGGGGTGTTCTTATTGCCGTCTCAATTTGAACTCCGAAAGTATCACTACGTTGAAGTGTAAAGAATTTGATCATATATGGGTAAAGGTGCATATCGCAGGTGAAACACACGTATTTTCATCTGTGTTTTTCCCTCCAAACAATGCTCGTAAAGACGTGTATGAAATTTTTTTCAATATTGCTGAAGAAATCTTGTCCAACCTTGCCCCAGAAGTAAAACTTCACATATATGGAGACTTTAATCAACGTACTATTGACTTTGTTCCAGACATTGAAAATGAGAGCATCTTGCTTCCAATCGTTGGAGAAAGTGAAACACTACAATTTATTTTTGACAAAAGTGCAAGTTTAGGACTCAATCAAATTAATCATGTTAAAAATCGGCAAAATTGCTATTTAGATTTCCTTTTAACAAATATTCATGAAGACTTCTGTGTGACCGAATCAGTTACTCCATTATGGAAAAATGAAGCGTTTCACACCGCTATTGAGTTATCTATATTTGTACTTGAAAGCAAAAGACCCGACGACTGCGAGTACGAAGAAATCTTCTAATATCACTCGGCAAATTATGAAAACATTAAGCATAGGCTAAACAGAATAGATTGGCAAACGATTTTTAGAAACGAGGAAAGTATCGAGACGTCAGTAGATGTCTTTTATAAATTACTATTTGAAATTATACACGAACACGTACCTGTGAAAAAAATAAGGCGGCAAAACAATTCAAAGCATCCGGTTTGGTATAACCAAGAAATAAAACAACTTAAAAACCGCAAACAAAAAGCTCACAAAATTTATAAAAAGTATAGTAGTAACGATAATCTGATCACCTATTTGAACATTTGCGATCAACTTAATCTAGCTATTGACATTGCTTTTGAGGAGTACAATTCGAAAACTGAACGTGAAATAAAATGTTGTCCAAAAAATTTCTTTAGCTACGTGAAAACTAAATTGAAATCGGACAATTTTGGTGATAACTCAGAAAAAATTTGCAACTTATTTGCAAGTTTTTTCCAAGAAATCTATACCACATTTTCGGAAGAAGATCGTGATCGCGAGTATTTTGGTTTCTTCCCAGAATTTGCTAATGATGTTAGTGTCAACAGCTTGAATGTACAAGACATTAGAGAAGCTTTGAATAAATTAGATGTATCGAAAGGATGTGGACCTGACGGTATTCCACCTGTATTTTTAAAAAACTTAGCGTTAGAATTCACAACTCCATTGTTTTGGCTTTTCAATAAGTCGCTTGAATCCGGCATTTTTCCAAAATCATGGAAGAGCTCCTATCTAGTCCCAATATTTAAAAACGGCAAAAAATCTGACATACGCAATTACCGTGGAGTTGCCATTATTTATGCATTCCTAAGCTTTTTGAAGCAATAGTTAATGAAAAGCTGTTCTATCAAATCAAAAACAGGATTACTAACAATCAACATGGGTTCTACAAAGGACGTTCAACTAATACAAACTTACTAGAATTCGTTAACTACACGTTAGTTGCAATGGATAACGGAAACCACGTAGAAGCTCTCTATACAGATTTCAGTAAGGCATTTGATCGGATTGACATTCCCATGCTACTATTCAAATTACAAAAACTGGGTATTGAGCCAAGTCTTCTCAAATGGCTCAAATGTTACCTTACTAATCGACAACAAATAGTAAGATTTAAAGGAAAGAAATCAAATCCTATTCAAGTTTCCTCAGGTGTCCCCCAAGGATCCCATCTAGGCCCTCTTTTGTTTATTCTTTTCGTAAACGATATTTCATTCATTCTTAAAACTGTAAAAGTCTTAATATATGCCGACGATATAAAGCTCTTCCTAGAAATAAGAAGCAAAGAAGATTACAAGATATTTCAAGAAGAAATACATATTTTCTATACTTGGTGTAACAAAAGCCTTTTAAAATTAAATGTTCAAAAATGTAATGCGATAGCATTTAGCAGAAAACAATACATACCTGACATTATGATTACTCTAGGAAATCAGTCTGTAGGAAAGTGCATAAGAATTCGTGATTTAGGAGTTATGCTGGATTCGAAACTAACATTCATTGACCACTACAATACAATAATTAACAGAGCTAATAACATGCTGGCATTTATAAAACGCTTTAGTCATAGTTTCAACGACCCTTACACAATTAAAACATTATACATTGCTTATGTGAGGTCAATACTGGAATATTGTAGTGTAGTCTGGTCACCTTTTTCAGTTATCCATGAAGAGCGAATAGAGTCTGTACAAAAACAGTTTTTATTGTTTGCATTACGTAAATTAGGTTGGGAAAGATTTCCTCTCCCACCCTATGAAGCTCGCTGTAGGCTTATCAGTATGCAAACATTAAAACAACGTCGAGAGTTTGCAAGGATTTCGTTTGTTAATGGCATTGTTTCGCATCGCATTGATTCAGCAGAGCTATTATCAAAATTAAATTTTTACATACCCTCCCGGCAACTGCGCAATCGAAATATTTTTATCACAAATCACTATCGCACAAACTACGCTAAATTTGGACCTCTGAATCAGATGATGACTACCTACAATTTACATAGCGATTCAATTGAATTTACAATTACAAAATCCAAATTGAAGCAATACTTCAATGCTATACGCTGAAGAAGAACACGCCATATGAATATTGTGAACCAGGCGCTGCTTAGTCTAATATTGTGTATTTTATATCTTCGATTATAACTAGAATTAGGAAAAAAATGTAACAAACGGTCTACTTATGATTGACGACAATAAATAAATGTAGGAGTGGTCACAGAGGCGAGTCTGTGCCCTGAAATTTTGAAGATGCGGGCGGTTGGCCGATTCAAGAACCCTCTGCTCCCCCCAGTTCAGATACTGGAAGTGAGAAAATTAGTGAAAATATCGCACAGCGAGCGTAAGAAAAAAGTTACCCCCACAGACTCGTTTCGGGTAACCTTTTCTGGCTCTGCTTTCCTAACTTTTTAGAACTGGACAAACTTCGGCTACCTGTGCGGTTGTTTGTACCCCGGGTAATGATTTGTCAAAACTGCCAGCAGATGGGGCATACGGTCTCCCATTGCGGCAATAAGGCACGCTGTTCAACTTGCGGGGAGGAACATGAGGCAGTTCCTCAAAACACATTCCTCAAAACACATAAAATGTGTTTTCTGCAAGGGAACCCCTCCTCATGCTCTCTCGTCGTGCCCGGCGTACAAGCAACGCGGGGAAAAATGGGAACGTTCTCTAAAACAACGTTCAAAGCAATCTGTTGCAGAAATGCTTAAGAAAGCCTCGCCACCCGATATTAATACAAATCGTTTTGTTCCTCTGTCAGATGACGAGTCAGATTCAGACTTGGTTGAGTAGGGGACATCATTCAGTTTTCCGGAAGATGCTTCACGGAAGCGAAGACGCATCCGAGCAGGGAAAGTAGCGGAACAGAAGCCCCAAATCAACATGCCCAATCATAAGAGCAGTGTAAAGGAGGATAATCCTAATCCTCCTGGTTTCCGTAGTGCCAACTACACACAGGACTTTCCATCTCTTCCGGGGACATCCAAAACCCTCATGCCCCGATTTTAAGAACAGAAGCCCCCTTTTCATCTGGGCTGTTCTCGTTCGATGATATTGTGGAAGGTATTTTCAAGTACCTCGAAATTTCTGACCATTTAAAAAGCATTGTTATGGCAATGCTTCCCATTGTGAAAACTTTTTTGAAGAAATTAACATTAAAGTGGCCCCTCCTTGCAGCTATCATTTCCTTCGATGGATAATTTGCCAAAAGAGGTCGAGGATTTGATCACTGTTCTGCAGTGGAATTGTCGAAGTCTTGTTCCTAAATTGGATTCATTTAAATTTTTAACTCACAATATCGGTTGTGATGCATTTGCTCTTTGTGAAACATGGCTTTCGCCCGAAATCGATCTTCCGATTCATGATTTCAATATTATTCGTCTTGATCGTGAGGATTCACGTGGAGGAGGAGTACTTTTGAGGATCAAAAAGTGCTACTCCTTCTATAGAGTGAATTTTCCTCCAATTCCAGGTATTGAAGTTGTCGCATGTCAGGCTGTTATTAAAAATAAAAGCCTTTGCATTGCTTCTGTTTACATTCATCCTAGGGCACCAATTAACCGAAAACAACTTTCAGATATTTGTTCGGTCCTTCCTGCTCCGCGGTTGATCATGGGAGATTTTAACTCTCATGGTACAGGCTGGGGAGAACTGTACAATGACAACCGTTCTTCTTTGATATATGACCTCTGTAACAACTTCAATATGACAGTTCTCAACCATACTTGTCCCTCTCCTCAGTGTGAGACAAGAGCGAATATACCACTTCCTCTTCTCTTTTTGTTCATGCAGGAGCGCTGCACGCAGCAGCATACTCACCACACTCTTCCTTTATCTGTAGTTTTTTAAATGAGCTGCACGGTGAAATTAAATCACTTGCCTCTGAAAGCCACTGGCGAGTAAACTCAGCGCTCTGAAACGCACTGCAGTGAATACAGAGAACCGCACCCCAGAGAACTCTGGAGTGCGTTAACTGGTCAGATACACTGATGTTGATTCTCTAAATAAGTAGATTAGCAAGAGCGTTTGTGAATGGTTTGTCGTTCAGGTTCCGGTTTCCATTTTTATTCATTTCGGTTTTGATATGTTCGGTATAACGTATACATTTGACCTTGGGAATAAAGGATTGCAGATTCTTGTAATGGAGCGTGTACAAAACCATAGGCAATATTATTACCTTTGAAAATACATTATCTTGCATAGGGTAAGGCTGCAATTGTTGCGGTACCTTTGAAGCATTAGATTTCTATAGTTGTGAATGGAGACTCCATAAGCAACTATAGGAACCTAACATTCACCCTATACAGGATAAATAGATTAATGTTTAAGGAATGGGAGTGTGGGTGTCTTATGCGTGGTTAAACACGCCACAACCCTAACCATAATGTTTTTCCTGGCGACGACGGATAAAACGCTCTGCGCGTTCCTAAGCAAGTCTACAATAGGACGGCTCCATATAAAGCAGTGGCCTTAACTACATACAATATTTGAATTTAAAATTAATACATTGATTAAAAATTCACATATTCTAGGGGAGAGGGGAGTAGTTTTGGACACTTTTTCTTCCCGAGTGCGACCCAGGTGGGCTGTAATGTAAAATCTTTGCTTTTTGGTGCTATACGGTATACCGACTGCCTGCTTTACGAGTTAACGAATGTACCCAGATAGAACCAATGGTGTCAGAAATGTTTTTGCATGGTGTGCCCGGAGTGAATCACCCCTAGAGCTTTAATTAATAATTTGATATTATTTAGTCAAGCCCGTTTTATTTGACATGTATCCACTGTTCATTTAGCGTGTAAACAACAAACAAAAATTAGTCGCTAACTCTCACAAATTTAATGACAGGAGAGCCAGAGTATTCAGAGACTCAGTAAGTAAGGGTATTTTTACGGCGAACATTAGTGTTAAGCTCCGAACGCAAGGGACTCGAAGCGGAACGATAACCATGCAAAAAATACCCGATTCAAATGAATTTGCTTGCCGGTTAGAAAATTATTAATCTTCATATATAAACCGGTTAGCCATTTTGGCGTCATTTGAAACGTCGTAATCAGAGGTTTGGAAAAATTGCATAAAAGAAGAGTAAATAGTCTCAAATAGTTTGTTTTTGAAACTGTTTGGGTGAGAAATGTTGAATCTACTCTATTTTAATATCGCAGTGCCACGGATGGCAAGAATTATAAATACCCATTTGAATCTGATCGCAAAACAAGACACATTTGTCTTATATGACCGCAGATTGTATAGGAAGACCAAAAAAATGATCTGCAAAATTTTGAAGTAATAGGGTATGTGTACCTTGACTCAGCCTATTATGCAACCATCGATTACATTTTTGATCATATTTTGATCTTAAAGTTTTCAAGCTGAGATTCTACTAGCTCTACACTTGCTAAGATAGGTTTGATAAGACATTTGGTAGTATGTATCACGAAAACTCTTTTTATAAAGTCAGAAACTTTCAAGGGATATGGATTTAATGTCGGTCTACAGGCACAGTTTTTTCGTTCATAATCTGATATTAACTTCTTGTGCATAATGTAGCACTAAGAATAATTGAAACAGCCCCCATTCTTGAATAAGAAGGGTTTCTATCTTCTATCAGAACCTGCTGCCGATCGGAATAATACAAATTTGTGTTTCGGTTGCCTGGATAGTTCTCATGTTTGGTTGAAATTTTTGTTTCATTTGTATGAGAGCACCTCCCCCCAGTCAAAGAAGGGCAAAAATCTTGCCTTCAAAAACCCCCACATGCCAAATTTAGTTCAATTTGTATGAGAGCCTCCTTCCCCCTTCTAGAGAAGAGAGGGGTCTCAAATCACCATCGAAAAAAATTTCGCCTCCAGAAAACCCCACATGCCCAATTTGGTTTCAATAACTTGATTCGTTCTTGAATTTTGCAGAAATTTGTGTTTCATTTGTATGGGAGTCTCCCCTTTCAGAGAAGGGAGGGGTTTCTTACCTATCATAAGAGCATTCTCCATTCCCAAAAAAAACCTAAGACGAAACATGTGGTAAGGCATTGAACAGTTCCGAATGTGCCCCATCAACACCCGAAACGAATAACTACTAAAGAAATAAGCCTTTTGTTTCTCCATTATTATCTTATTATCACGTTTTTTCCTTGTATATCGGTTAACAACTTAGGTGGAGTAGTTATACATCTAAGTCATTCACAAAGGAATTGAAAAAATCCTCACAACTTTGGACTCATAAGTTTGGAAACATGCATAAAAAAGGGCACTGAAGATTTTCTAAAGATTTGGCTCTGCAGAGCGGTCTCTCAAGAGGACACCAGCGAGAACTAGGTGAGTGCGCTCGAGAGCACAATTCGTTCATTTCACTCGAGAGCGTGCTCTCAAATTTTCACCACAAATGCTCTCAAGAGACTCGCTCTCACACTTGGCTTGTTTTGCACTCATCGTAAGCGTGGTGATTTGCTCGCCAGTGTGGCAACTGGTTCATCCCCAGAGGAGGCAAGCAATATGCATGTGAGAGGCGCACTTGGGTGAAATGCCATGTATGTTCTCAACAATGGAGAAGTTACACGTTTGGCTGGTCCATCCTCACTTGGCAGTAGGTTAGACCTCACACTTTGCTCGAATTCATTATCGTTGGACTGCACGTGGAATGTGATCCAGTATTCCCACGGTAGTGATCATTTGCCTATAAAAATTTCGGTTGCCACCGGGCACACTACGCCGGAATCTATCAACGTCACGTATGATCTAACTCGTAATATCGATTGGACAAGGTTCAAGACAGCAATAGATGAAGCCGTAACAACGGTAGAAGGGCTTCCACCGCTGGAGGAATATAACTTCCTCTCCCAACATGATTTTGGAAAGCGCGCTTCAAGCTCAAACTCGACCAGTTCCAGGAACGTCATTTCGCAGGAAACCTCCTTCTCCATGGTGGGATAAGGAAAGCACCGAGGTTTACCGCAAAAAGTCCGACGCGTTATAACACGCATAATATAACACGCTACATGCTGTTCATTCACGACTGAAGTGTCTGGCTCTTGTGCACTGCTATAGTTCGGAGCTATTTTGCTGGTGTACATTAGGGTGTCCCTAAAAAATCAGTTTTTTTTATTCTAATTTTTTAGTTTCAATTCTTAGGAAAAAATTATCTTGGGGCAAAATGTAGAGAAAAATATGATACAAGTTTTTGCTGAACTAAGTGTATAAGTATATTTTATTGTTTAAAAGTTAGGGGTAATTTTGACGAAAAAATGGCTGATTTTAAGCAGTCCCCGCTCGTGTGCCCCAGAAGTACCCGGGCTCATTTATATAGAATTATGTTCTTTGATACCCATTAAAACAAGAATTTGTTGATTTTTTGGCCAATTCTCGCCTGAACAATCATAAGGGCGAAAAGAAAAAAACGCATTTTTTTAGCTAAAACTACTCGTAACTTTTGAATCACAAGCAGTATTAAAAAACTTTGTTCAGTAAAAATAGGCGCTATAACGGTTTCTATATTTTGATTGAATATCATTTAATCCTAAAATGAGAAACGAAAAAGTTATAATGAAATAACTCGTTTTTAAGAGACACCCTGATATAAAGCAGAAAAATAGCTCTATCATGGTCGAATGAAGAGATAGAAAAATGGTGTCTGAAACAAAGTTGCTTAAAATTATATTCCCTACAAACTTGCTTTTGATATCACCCTTCTATTGTGTTTCGTTCAAAAGTTAGCAACAGCGCCGCGCTAGCAGTAAAGTTTGGAACTACCAAATTATCACCACAAGATGGACAACTTGTTCAGATACAACTTTGTAGAAGACACCATGATTCGGAAACGTAACCCTTAGGAGTAATTAATTTCGCCCTGAAAAAAGGCCGAACCACTGTGCGTGTTTTCGTATCGCGTTAGGTTGAATGCAATCGACTCATACAATGAGTCTTGATGTGCTGGCTGGCATGTTGCCACTCTCGGATCGGTTTTCAGAATTATCTCTCCGACTCCTCACCAGGTGTGAGGTTATGAACCCTCAGGTAATCGAAAACTTTGAGAAGCTTCTTGAGTTGAACCCTCAAACTCGCTTCATGACGTTGTACCATTTGTACATAACACAGGATGTCAGCCCTTCGCTGAATATTCCCAATCATGTTTGCTGAAATTCGGTTCACTTTGATTTATCCATGAAACAGGAGCTTCGTGGAATCCAAGAGCATCATCGTCCTATGATTGCTCCGGTGATATTTGCTGCAAAGTTTGGCCTAGTTGATTCCACCAAAACGTTTTTCACTGACGGGTCTTTGATAGAGGACTCCGCTGGCTTTGCATAACAAAAACATATAGAGCATTTCTCTGCCAAATGAGCAAATTACTGAACTCGACCCTCTCCGATTTGGATGAAACTTTGCACATGTCTTCGGAATTGGTGACGATGGATTTTTCGCCGGTTAAGGGAATATTATGACTCAAGACAAATTTTTCAAAAGGGCGTATGTGTTTTGTCATGCGTATTTTTCAAAAAGTCATAGCTCGAAAACCGTTGATTGTAATAAAATTGCGTCTGAGAAGAAGTTGTAGTTAATTAATTTGACTTTATAAAAAAATATGTACACTGCAAAAAAAAAAATTTTTTCTTCAAAAAAAATCAAAAATTAAACTTAAAATCACTTAGCAAATCTGTCCAACGTACGATTTTTATAACTTTTTTTTCAAAAAGGCTTTGAGTCATAAGAAGGAGAATAAAAGTTGTTCTACGATGGAGCAACTTAAGATAAAAAAGTTCTTAGAAGTAAGAAATATTCAAGTTTTTTCTAATTTGTTGTTTTTGCATAAATAACCATATTTTAATAATATAATACAATTTTTCTAGTAATTTTAAACAAAAATGCTTTTGGTGAGCAACATTCTAAATGTATCCGTTTTCGAGATAATTTGAAATTAATGTCGAAAAAATGGCTTTTTCCATGAAAATATCCCTTTTTCAAATTTTAGTCGTGATTGTCCATCTGCAAAAGTATTTTTTACAAATTGTACATAAAATTTTCTACAATATACCTTTTATTACCGAGAATACTAGACAAACTGATTCCTGATATTTACTGTAGGTAACACGACAGAATTTGCTGCTTTTACTTACAGTATATGTATTATGAAAACCTAACCCGAAACAAAAATAATTAGTATTCATGTTAGTGTACAAGCTTATTTTGTTCAGGTAGAAAGATAATGTATTTAATTTGTTAAACTGTTTATACCAGTAAGAATACAATTGTTACGCCCAGTTATACCTATTCATGCATTCCCTTTGGTGTTGACGGAAAATATAATTTACATGCATACCCCTGAACATACCAATATTTCAAAAAAGTACCTAAAGTGCGTACCTAGTACGTATAAAAAGGATTAAATTACAAAGTCATGACATCAGTTTAACAGTGTCTTTCATAAGTAGCGTAAAGTGTAAAACGATTTGAAATGGAACTCGAAACAAAGCATTGTTGTAAACCTTTTCGTGAAATCGGGAGAGTTCGGCTGGGAGGTGTTCGAAATTTAACTGACAAGTTAATTGAAAAACTTTTATCCATGCAATGTACACGCAGTTGGACACGTCATTAAGAATTTGTGATTCATGTCGGTTATATTCGTATCGTCGTAATCCTGTCGAAAGAGTAGAGCAACCAGAAAACGGTGGACATGACGAAGCACCAACCACATCACGGAACGATTTGGAGGAAATACCATCGGCAGCTTCAATTACCTCGGCATCTTCTCAGGACAGTGACCTACCGGATTGTTCCAGGATACACAACATTGAGTTATTCAATAATGGAATTGCAGAAATAAATGTGTCTCCAATATCCATTAGAGATTTTAAAAACGATAAATACCGTCGGCAAAGATTTGCCGTAATTGTAGCAGAAGAATAGAAATTAGAAAATATCTATTCAGCTTACCACCACAAGAAGAAGTCGAAGAGTTAGCTACATTGAAAACAAAGGTTGTGGAATATGATGAAATTATTTCCAAATTGAAAGAAAAATTCATAGAACCAGATTGTTCGAGAATAGATAAAATACGTACACTCAGAAAATTTTACTGATAGATTCTATGTGTCCACACATAGATTTTTGCAATCTGCTTTGTACAATGAAATCTATGTGCAGGACACATAGTATTTTTGGTTCCATCTAAAATCCATGTGTGGCCGCACATATTATTAATTTGACACATAATTTTCGTGTGCCCTTCTAAGGGGATTATGTTTATGTGTGGCAAATCAAATCTATTAGAATTACTTTTGGATTTTTACCATTAATTATGTGCGGATGATTCAGCAGACAACGAGCAAATTTGAAGCAAACAAATACCTTGCATTACAAGCAAAAGAATTGGCAGCCGAAAATGGAGTATTGGCTACCCCCAACGACAGATCGGGGAATCGTTTGAATCCGGATATAAAGAATCAAGTGATACAATTTTTTGACGAGGACGACATCAGCAGAGCCATGCCGGGACAAAGAGATTATGTCTCTGTAAACACTAATGGTAAGCGTCAACAAATTCAAAAACGGTTATTACTTTCATCACTTAGAGAATCTTTCACTCGATTTAAAGAAGTCAGTGAACATAAAGTTGACTTTAGTACTTTTGCAGCAAAAACCAAAACATTGTAAATTGCTAAATGGCTTCAATTCACCCGTTTGTTATTTATTATATGGAGTCAGGAATGCTTAAAAATCTAAGTTTTGTTGTAATATCCTAAGACATGATACAATTGCGGTACAAGTATTTATTGATGTTGAAGGAGATGTTCGCTCATCACCATGAGGCACCAAGAGTGAACAACAATGTTTTTGGCTAGAATTGAAAGAAATGAAGACAAAGTTTTTGATAGTTCCGCTAGTGTGCGGCAGGCTCGGAAACATAGCAGATGTTTTAGGAAAATTGAGCGAAAAGGGCATGTGTACAGTGGTACTCGAACCAACGACATTTTTGCCTAACATCCCACTGCGGGGTAGGTTAAAGCACGGACTAAGTCCGCCACTTCAACAGGCAAAAATGTCCGGTTGGAAGACGCTCATGTACCACTGTGGCTTGTATAGTTATTCTAGCGATCTATTGTGTGCACTCTGTTTACTGATGCGAACATGGGAGAGGAACTCTCTCCTTTTTTTTGGGTTTGTTTTGATTCGCACCGACTGACGATCACTAAAGTTTTTCTCGTCGTCTCCAACGTAGAGACCTCGGAGAGAAACACCGTGAAGCGATGCGATACTGGTCCCCACCAGTATAATTAATGGTTACCACCATTTATGGTTTCACATACATTAATTGTTATTTTATATATTCTCCGTGCGAGGAGTAACGATTATGATGTTGAAGGAGATGTTCGCTCATCACCATGAGGCACCAAGAGTGAACAACAATGTTTTTGGCTAGAATTGAAAGATATGAAGAGAAAGTTTTTGATAGTTCAATCTTGGTGTCAAAAGGATAGTTGCTGAAAATTTTATGTAAAATTTGTAAAAAATACTTTTGCAGATGGACAATTACTACTAACTTTTGAAAAAGGGATATTTTCATGGAAAAAGCCATTTTTTAGACATTAATTTCAAATTATCTCGAAAACGGGTACATATAAAATGCTGCTTACCAAGAGCATTTTTGTTTAAAATTATTAGAAGAATCGTATTATATTATTAAAATATGGTTATTTATGCAAAAACAACAAATTGGAAAAAACTTGAATTTTTCTTACTTCTAAGAACTTTTTTATCTTAAGTTGCTCCATCGTAGAACAACTTTTATTCTCCTTCTTATGACTCAAAGCCTTTTTGAAAAAAAAAAGTTATAAAAATCGTACGTTGGACAGATTTGCTAATTGATTTTTAAGTTTAATTTGTGATTTTTTTGAAAAAAAAATTTTTTTTTTGCTGTGTAGATATTTTTTTTCAAATTAGTCAAATTAATTAACTACAATTTCTTTTCAAACGCAATTTTATTACAATTAACGGTTTTCGAGCTATGATTTTTTTTAAAATACGCATGACAAAACACATACGCCCTTTTGAAAAAAATGTCTTGAGTCAAAAAATTCCCTTAACCGGCGGAAAATCCATCGTCACCAATTCCGAAGACATGTGCAAAGTTTCATCCAAATCGGAGAGGGTCGTGCAAGATTTTTGAAAGTTGATGAGCTTGCACCGACTTTCATAACTTGGTAATCTGCGAGGGTCTTGCCAGCGAAGATGTCGCAAAGCAAAGCGTATGAACCTTCGCTGAATAGCTTCGATCCTCTGGACTGCGTTTTGGTAGAAAGGGGACCAAACGATGGCACATTATTCAAAGAAAGGGCGAACCAAAGCAGTATAATGCCTTCAGACAGTAAACGTCCTTAAAGTTTTTTGCGAACCGGAACATAAATCCTAGCTGCGAAGAGACCTTGGAAACAATATACGAAATGTGAACCTTGAACGACAGTTTGGAGTCGAGCATTACTCCCAGATCCTTGACCGTTGTTTCTCGTTTCAAACGCTTACCTCGAAGGATGTAGTCGTGGAGATACATCGCACGTTTTCGGCCGAAGGAGATAGTTGAGCGTTTGGATACATTTAAGGACATTCTGTTGATTCGGCACCAGTTATCGAACACTTGCAGTTCCTGCTGAAGAAAGTGAGCGTCTTCCGGACATTTTATAACGTAGTACAGCTTCAGGTCATCCACGTAGGATAATTTCAAACATTTGAGGACCAAGTTCACGTCGTTCATATATAGCAGGAAAAGGAATGGGCCAAGGTGGCTACCTTGAGGAACGCCGGATGTTACAGGAAAGCTAGATGAGGCGTAATCGGCAATCTTCACGGACATAGTTCTACCAGTCAGGTATGAACGGAGCCAGTTCAACAGTTGATCGTAAACCCCCATATTGCCGTATTTAGAAAAGGCAATCTGATGGTTCATTTTATCGAAGGCCGCAGAGAGAACGATGTAAATACGGTTAGATTGGTCGTCGTCGAGCGCTTGGGCACAACACCGTGTTGGTCTGGAGAAATAGTCTGTGAATAGTCATTGACCAGCCTTTGGAGAACAATTAGTTCAAACAGCTTGGATACAGAGCTTAGTGCAGCAATCCCACGATAGTTGGCGACGGACCGTTTGCATCCCTTCTTGTGTATTGGGATACAAATGACTCTTTCTAGCATTCAGGGAACTCGCCGGACGTTACAGACAAATTGAACACCGTAGCCAGGGGCGCAGCAAGCGTGTTTAGGCAACGCTTTAGGACAATTGAAGGAATACCGTCAGAACCGCAACCAGTTGAAATTTTCATCTGCTTGCCGGCTGAAATCACCATATCACTATGAATAGTGAAAGCAGAGCCAAATACAGACATGCGGGGAACATTGCTAGTAGCCGCTTCGAGGCACTCGGCGTCCAGAATTTCGTCGCAGAAGACACTGCTGAACTGCGTACGGAACAAGCTGGCGATATCCACGATAGTGTCCTTGTTCTGTTTTTGTCGCGGAATTGGTAGCAATTTATTTTTCCTTAGAAACTGTTGCCTCACTTACACCGGGTCAATACTTAATTTTCACGGATAGTCTTAGTTCTATAGAGGCTATTCGCTCCTTGAGGCCGGTAAAGAACACCTCCTATTTTCTTATGAAAATACGAGGTCTTCTAAGTGCTTTATCTTCACGTTCTTTTATTATCATCTTTGTATGGGTACCTTCTCATTGTTCGATTCCTGAAAATGAGAAAGCGGACTCGCTTGCAAGGGTGGGCGCTATGGAAGGCGATATTTATGACCGACAAATCGCCTTCAACGAATTTTTCTATATTTTTCGTCAGATGTCACTCGTTAGCTGGCAGTATAAATGGAATAAAGGAGATTTGGGGCAATGGCTACATTCTATCACTCCTAAGGTGTCTAAGAAATGTTGGTTCAGGGGATTGGATATGGGTCAAGACTTCATTCGTGTGATGTCTCGCCTTATGTCCAATCATTATTCTTTAAACGCTCATTTGTTCCGTGTTGGGCTGGGAGACAGCAATCTCTGTGAATGCGGACAAGGTTACCAGGACGCAGATCACGTTATTTGGTTTTGTCCTGAGTATCGTGGAGTCAGATTTGAGCTTTATAATTCCCTTCGGGCTCGAGGTAGACAACCCAATGTACCGATTCGAGATATTTTGGCTGCACGCGATCTGGAGTTTATGAAACTCATTTATGTGTTTTTGACTAATATTAGTCTTAGATTGTAGCTTGTAGTTTGATTAACTTACTTGTTTAGGTTATATTTTTGAGGGTCAGCGCGTCAGTGTGTCAGTGAGTGATTTTTATTTTTATTTAAAACGCTTTATTAAAAAAATGTAATTTGAAGTTCTAGATATAAGAACACCATTGTTCCTTATGCTTTGTTCAAAATTTCCACCCCAATTTTCCCATCCTTAAAATTGTTATTCCTATTAACCTCGAGACGACCGCGAGTAATCGGTTCTATCCCCTTAACCTTAGTTCTAAGATAACTGATGTATATAAACATGAAAACTTGGCTCTGTAAAGTTGATTCGATTGAGCCTGTACAAATAAATGAATTCATAAAAAAAAATCAGTGGGGTTGTGTACAAGACACGACCGGTTGACGTAGACTACGTTAAACCAAGTGATACATTGTAACGTCAGGGAAATTCTGTGTGGCTATTATTAGCGTTAAAAAGGTTTCAATTATTCGTGTCGGTCGCTTACCCTTACTGATAGAAGCAGTTTAAGTCACAATATGCCGGGTGCGGCTCTTATTTTCAGATGTGTAAGCGTCTCTAAAAATGTTCAAAGTTCAGGAAGTTTTATCAAACAGATAATAACAAAAATTATCTTGCAGTTGTTATAAGGTTATATACAAGTATATAGGGTACATGTCCCTTGACTCAGTCGATTAAGTAGGGCACGACTACAATTTTAACTATAACTCATACAATAATTTAGCTAGAAACGATATTCAACTAGGTAAACCTTTGCTAAGATATGCTTAACAAGGCGTCTGCTGTACTGGACCATGAAAAGTCACCAACTAACATTATTGAGTCAAAAACTTTCGATGGATATGGATATCATTAAGGATTCTTGTTCGAACGAATTTCAGTAAAGTTTGATTATTTCATCGCTCCAGGCATTTATTTATATTATCGCTCCGGGCATTCGGCTATATTCGGTATACTATACGGAATATAAAGCTACTTTATAACATCTAAATGACTTTCTGATGTGATCACTCGGCCATTCCATTTCAAAACATTAAAATTCTCACTATATTCATTTAGTTATATAGGTGTTGGTATGAATAAGCCCTTCGAAAAATACACAACCGCTCACTCTTACTTTTCCATTGAAAACTTTTATATTCTACATTTTACTATGTGATGAATACATAAGGCCAAAGTTGGGAATATAAGGTTAAATGCGTACCTAAAATATGGTCTATGGTTTTCTTGTGAAATTATTATTCCTGTTTCTATGTGAATGTCAGGTAAATTAGTGGATCCATTATGGCTAAAACGTTAAGGAAATCGAAATATATATAAATATATTAGACCTCGCAGAAGAAAGAGAAAGAGTTTTATAAAATATCATTATTCTTTGCAATGTGTATGGGAGAAAAGGTTGGTTAATATATAATAAATTCTAATAAATATAAAATAAACACCTGAGAAAATAATCACGCATTAAAATATGTTCAGCGCATTATTTGTATCGATATCATTTGTAGGTTCGTATGATGTAAAAGCACACGGCGCATGTCATCACCAGAATACAATTAATACTATGTTGAAATTTATTAAGACAGGGAGCGATAACATAGAGAGATATTCAATTGCTATGACGACATGCACTTTGTCAAATTGATTTAAATTTAATAAATATCAATTTCCTACCTCGAGTTAAAGGACCTTCTCCAGCGTCCCAACTAGTTGTTGGCAACGCATTACCTCTTGCTGCTTTCAATTTCGCCCGATAACTACGAGCTCGCTCGGCATCGGTGCATGGTCGTTTCGGAGGATTTCCCGTATGTTCGCTCTTTATGCGCTTCCTGAATCTGCGCAAGGGTTCTGGATCAAATCGGTTAGGCATTCTCACTTTCACTATATTTCTCAAAATGTTTTTCTTCCTAGAGATAGGACTCTATCCAACGCGAATCGTAAACACAACAGAACAACTGTTTATAACACTACTAATTGGAATGTTGATTCGGAATATCATGTTCGACATCGGTGTCCGTGATAAGGAATTTGTGTGGTTTAAGGTATGCGACGAAGGGAAAACCAGTTTTGCTAAAACCACTGGCAAACAAACTCTCAAGCTGAGAATATTAAATTGAAAATAGCAAAGATGGATTTGTATCTGGTAGGATTTTTCGGTGAAAATAAATCAAAGCAACCGGCAGGCTTTGATGTAATTTCACTGATTTTATGGATCCGCTGCATAGTACACTGTTGCCTAGTTGCTGTAGTGCATAGTACACTGTTGCGACTTGGCAAAATCCAGTATGACAGCCAATCGACTAAAATGTAAGATAAACTCTTATTCAAATAACTCTCTTAAATAAGAAATTGAATTGATTTATTGATTCATCGCGCCAACCAGCTAGGAATTTTTTTTCACCGACGGAGAATTGTCCTGCTCGCCTTCCATGGAGGCTCTCCCGCAAACAATAGCGTTTTTGAAGTCGTGACGAACAAATCGGCACTAGATTAAATGGCGCACAAATCGAAAGAAATATTAATTTAATTGTAATATAAACAACTCCCTGAACTGGATTGGTTGTCCTCAAAAGGACAGATTATTTATTAGTGGGTTGCGCCAACCAGGGTAAAATTTTCCCGACTGCTCGCCCTCCATGGAGGCGTTTTGCAGTTGCGGCGAACGAATATTAGGCGCACAAACCGAACGAAATAAAAATTTAATTCTCGTATAGACAACTCTTTTAATTAAATTGGTTGTCCTCATAAGGACAGATTATCAATTTATGGATTGCGCCAACCAGCTAGGTAAAATTTTTACCGACGGCTCGCCTTCCATCGAGCACCGAACTAAATTGAGGATTAGTTCTTTAATAAACAACTCTTTTATTTTAATTTATTGTCCTCAAAAGGACAGATTATTTCCACCTACTGCTGCTCACCCCCAAGGACGCTTTCCCCCAATCAGCAGCGTTTTCGAAGTCGCGGCGAAGCAATTGCCACGATGAGGTAAGATGGCGGCTTGCACAAACCGACGCGATAGTGCACCCCCATAATTCGTCATTTTACCTCATCGCGACAATCGCTGTTTGGGAGAGCCTTGGTGCTTACCAGCCTAACCAGCTGCCTCTCTGCGACCAGCTCCACTGTTGGACGAATGAGACAGCTGCGACCAGCTCCGCACAGCTTTAATGCTGCCAATCGAATGAGGCAAAATTTTCCTAAGTGTGCGTTTTATACCGGTCTCAGCAGCATGCGAGACGTACATGGAGAGACGAATGACATGATTGGTTAAAGTCTCTCTCTAATACAAAGAAGAAGAAGATGATGCAAGGCGTTCCTTGCTTCGATTTGAAATCTGTGATAGGAAATTTGGTAAATTTACTCTGCAAAATGACATTATAAGACATCACCTTATATTTGCGTTATTTTCAATAGTTTACTATTGTTTGAGAATAATGTTTGACAATTGAACTGGAGCGCGGTAAAATTTCCCACCGATTGACGAAGAAAACATGAAAATCTATTGTGGATTATTTGAGTTAACTTCAGTATTCCTGATCGAGTGGACATCCTTCAGTATTCCTGATCTTCAGTACTCCTGATCGAGTGGACTTCAGTATTCCTGATCGAGAGGACATTCCGTTAAAACAATTCTCATAGATTTACAATTAAATGTATTGTAACCATACGATAGAATCAATCGTATGTAAAATTGACAATATTGTTAATGACGATAAGATGACAATAAAAGTTATTGTTTCCACAATAGAATCTAATGTAAATTGCGACATCACCAATAGAATCAGGGGGTTGTTATGTATCTTAACTATAGAAAAAAATCGTTTTTCTCCGAACAAATTTGAGTCAATTACTATTGATTTTATTGTTTCACATTTGTTGAAAATGTAAATGAAAATTGTAATGACAATATTCATTTTTCATTTACCTGATACATGAACAATAAGATTCATGGTCGGCAATAGATTTAAATGTTACTTTATATTATTTTATTGTAATTGTATGGTTATTTTTATCCGGGATGCTAATAGGAGCGGATTTTTTTTTTTGAAATGTTGAAGTCAGGTCGCATGCGGATTCCCAACACTACTGTAATCCTACAAGGTACTCAATTTGCTTGAGTGTTAAGTGGTCCAATTCCCAGTAAGGTTCCAGAGAAGCTCCAATCTTTCGTCTTCGCTGCTGAAAAAATCTCAACGAAATAGTTCGAAGTTTCTGGCAAATTGAATCATGTAGCGACACCGATAAGAACCCATAGTCGGAAGAAATCTGTATGAAACACACAAGCGTTCCGAAGAAGGACGAGTTGAAAGATCAGTTGGGCGATTCCACGGCCATGGCAGAAAAGCGATTCCTTGCTCTAGAGAAGCGACTGGATAAGGCACCGGAGGAAAAGGCGCAGTCCATTTCCTTCCTGAAAGAATATGAGATGCTCGGACGGGATTACTCCGAAAGGCCGAATCACAAAAGGCCGAAACCACAGAAGGCCGAAGTACATAAAAGGCCGAATCACAAAAGGCCGAATCACGAAAGGCCGAAAAAAATCGGCAGAGCGACCGAGTGGACCAAAGCAAGCGCGCACTTGCTCCGGTCCACTCGGTCGCTCTGCCGATTTTTTTCGGCCTTTCCTCGTTGAGCACAATTTTAAAGTCAGTTATTGCAATCTATTTTTACAACATTTTAGTTATTTCATTTAGTCTACAAGCAATTTAGATTTTACATGCCTGATCTAAGAAAACTTTGTAAAGTATTTCCAGAATATCGAACGAGTATTATTTATTAAAACGAGAATTCCGTGCGTTTATATTAGAATTTTGCGGAATTAATAAACTTATACTATGTTTTAATCGCGAATGTCTTGAGGATCAAAATGAAAAATTGAATGAAAAATGCTGAGCTTCCTTATGGGTCTGTTTTATGAGAGCTCGAACTAACTCCGAGTAGCATGCTAACTCTTTCTGGCACCAAACTCTGAACGAATGCGGAAAAGAGACAAACAAGAGGTTGCGAGTGATCGCGAGCTCTCATTAAACAGGCCTTATGTTTACATATTCGCCCAGCCGTTTGCTGAGATAGAATTTAGCGAGGAAGAAGGCGCTAAGAAAATGTTCGCCTGCAATCGCAATACATAGCATCAGTTTGCTTTTGGCCGTGCATGTAGCGAGTGTAGCGAGTGTAAAAAACGTGATTTGCATCGAAAGTTGAAGAATTTTGAAAGAAAATGAGCGTCGTGGATGAGTTTAATGGTTTTTCCGACGAGGAAGAAACACCCAGAGTAAGCATTGTGACGTCGCAAAAAGGAAAGGAAATGCTGAACATCGACGGTTTTCTTTTTAACAAGAACAAGGAGGTATGTATTTCATTTAAGGTGCATGTATATATATTTACGAGAAAGCATGCGAAAAAAAAATACGAAGTTGCCTGCAAAGGCAGAGCAGTTACCCGAATAGAAAAGGGAGCGCATGTTCTAGTGGTACATCGCGAGGCCCATAATCACGATCCAAATCCGCTAGACGAAGTTGAGAAAATTACAAGTCTGAGCTGAAAAGGAAAGCTGTAGAATCGGCAGAAATTCCATCGAAAATTATACGGCAGGTTGCAACCCAGTACACACCTATCGTCCAGCATTATTGGAAGTATGCCAAGATTATCCTCAATCCGAAGTTTATCATTTCTGATTTTGAGAAGGCTGTTGTGAATGTTCTCAAAGATATATTTCCGGAGGCGGAATGCTTCTTGTGCTACTTCCATTTGGCTCAAATCCTAATCAAACAGCTGAGCTTCAGGGGACTAAAAAATTCATACTCCAATGAAATTGATGTCTACATGGCAGTGAAACGTCTGCAGGTTTGTAGAAACAACCCAATAAATACCGACTTCCGACTAATATTTTATTTGAAATTTCAGGCGCTTACTCAAGGATTGCTGGAGCTTCCGAGCGTATTACCAAAACTATGCCGAAAAAACTATCAGGTTTTCTGAAATACTTCAAGGGAACATATGTGTCTGGTAGAAACAATAACAACAGGCCGATTTTCCATCCGGCCCTTTGGTCCAATCATCGAGATGTGCTTCAAAGACTGCCGCTAACAACTAATGCTTTGGTAGCTTGGCATCGCCGTTGGACAGTAGTTGTGGGCAGCAACCATCTGTCCATTACAAGGATCATAACAGAGCTGAGGGCAGAGCACAATGAAATTGAGGGGAAAATCCTCAGGATTTTGCAAGGAAATGTTCAACAAGCTTCTTCAACTGTTATGGACAAGATTCGAGATATATGCTCAAAAAGTGATGCTATCGCAGATGACGATTTTGTTGAGAGTATTGCATGATGTTTGTTTTAATTTTTTTTAACTTTTTCTACTACTATTTTATTGATGTCAACTACCGAAACTGGAAATAAATAATTAATGCTAACTGTGGTTTTTCCCTTATATGGTTTCCCCCAATTTAGTGGCTGACTGAAGATTTAAAGAATGTTCACTTTTCTGTGGTTTCGGCCTTTTTATGTTAAATTTTAAAAATTTCGGCCTTTTGGGATTCGGCCTTATTTGAGTTTCGGCCTTTTGTGGTAGCTACCAGGGGCCTGGCAACCCTTTCCTTGTTACTTACGTTGACAGTATGCAACATATCACGGGCCTTATTTGAATAAGGCCCGTCTGACGTTTGTTACTGCGGGTACAAGCCCCAGTATTGTTTACAAACAATGAATCTTTTGACGTTTGGATGTTAGAGATGTTGGCTTAAGCAAAATGACTGCTCGCCAGCTCCCTGGTAGCTACATACATTTTCGGCCTTTTGTGTTTCGGCCTTTTGTGATTCGGCTTTTTGTTCCTCTCCCGCTCGGACATATGCCAGCGAAAGAAAGCAGCAGAAACCGACGATCCGAATTCCACATACTACTTACGTCACCATTACGTATTGAAACCAACTAGCACAACCACATGGCTTCGTGTTGTGTTTGATGGTTCAGAACCAAGTGACACAGGAATCAGCATCAGACTCAAATGGTGGACCCAACGGTGCAAAATGATTTGGTATCGATATTGCTAAACTTTTATTCGCACAAATTCGAAACCTACGGGATTACATCATCACAATTTTTGGCAACAATGGCGCTTCGCCAACTTGCTGAAGATGAGGAGGAAAGAAACCTGCTGGCAGCCATGGCACTCAGAAAATCATTCTATATCGACGACGTGCTTACAGGGGCTAATACATTAGAAGAGGCGATGGAACTCAAGAACCAAGTGATTGAATTGCTTGGACAAGGAGGCTTCAAGGTGCATAACTCGGAGATACTATTGACCACTATTCCAGAAGATCAACGAGATACCGCTGTAAACATAACGGATCCCACCGTTAACGCGATCATGAAGACTTCGTTGGACCCGTAATTACCGCTGCTAAATTGATTATGTGAGAACTTTGGGCATTGAATATGGAGTGGGACCAACCGGTCCCGTATGCATTTGCGAAGCTGTGGATAGACTATCGCGAACAGTTACATCACTTGCACAACGTGAAGATTGCCAGATGGATTCTAAGTGACGAAGCCTATAGCTACGAGCTCTACGGATTTGCGGATGCATCAGACTTGGCATACGGCGCCAGTCTGTATGCTCGAGCGGTACGAAATGATGAAACAGTTGTAATGAAGTTGGTGTTCAGCAAGTCTCGGATTCTCCCGAGAAAGAAGAATAACGATAAAGAGCTTACAACACCCAAGGCAGAAATACAAGCAGCTCTGTTGCTTTCAGCTCACTGTTAAGTTAATGGCGGCTGTCGGCATCGTTTTTAAATCGGTCACATTATCATCAGATTCACAGATAGTCCTTTGTTGGTTGCAAAAATCTCCAAAGTCGCTGACTGTATTCGTTGGAAATCGCGTCAGGCAAATTCAGCAGTTGACTAACGGCTTTACTTGGCAGTATATATCTTCGAAAGAAAATCCCGCCGATCTGATATCTCGCGGGATGTCGCCATCGGAGCTTCCAGAGTGCAAACTTTGGTTGCATGGGCCAAACAGATTGCATTGCGTTCAACCATACATCGAGCAACCCATACCATTGTCACAAGGTGAAATTCCAGAATTACAAATAACGGTACTAGTAACTACATTCGGATCGTCCAGGCTACCGATATTCGATAGAATTAGTCGGTACACTTTAATCCAACGCTCAAAGGCATATGTGATTCGATTTTGCGATTACGTTAGAAGCGGTCGCAACTACCGAAAGGATTCCTTACAGTATCGGAAATGCTACGAGCAACAACCTTGATCACTCGGATGGTTCAAACGAAGCTTTTCATTTGGAGCTACAGGCATTGAAAGGTGACAAAGAATGCAAAATAAGTTTCCAAAATATAAATCCATTCATCGATACAAACGACGAAGTATTGCGAGTTGGTGGACGCTTAAGGAACGCAATTATATCGTACGAGCACCGCCATCCAGCGCTCCTTCCCGAGAAGCATCCGATCACAATCACCCTGATACGTCACCTCCATCGCACCAATATGCATCTTGGCCAACGTGGTCTTCTTGGTTTCGTGCGGCAACAGTATTGGCCACTCAAGGCAAAGAACGTTATCCGGCAGGTGTGCACCACCGGCAGGTGTGCAACCACAGAAGCAATATTGAACTCCCGCCCCCTCACGCGTGCTTCAGATGACCCGAATGATCTGTATGCCATTACCCCAGCTGTGGGGTTAGGTTACACCAACTCTGTATAGCAAACACGATCTTTAGTCTGTGTGCTTTGAGCTACAAATATATTTTATTTCAATGGCATTAGTTTAATAACATAATATAATATAAGATGCTTACATATTTGGTGTACTCTGCGAAATTCAGGAGGAACGTATCTATTACGCACTGTCTTATCCAATCTGTGTTCTGTCTGGAAGTGCAAATTTAGTTTAAGAGATTTACAGCTCAAAATCCGTACTCACTAAGACGTATTTATATAAACACCATATAAGTAGGCACTGCAAATTAATTAGGTTATTAATTACATTTAACGTAGGTTATCAAATTCATAGGCTAAAGAATACTATTTTCTCACATCAACTCTGTACTTCTATTGTTCGACACAACTTTTGTTAAGGTCACACCGATTGTGTTGATCGTCTACGTCTACCGATGGTGTTGATCGCAAAATAGTGAAAGTGGAATCATTGATTCCTGGCAGTGCCGACAGAACGACGGGTCTCGTCGTTACATACCCCCTCCCGTAAGGCAGGATGAGGGTCCGAAGTCTCCGGAGGTTCATCATCTGGTTTACCCTTCTCTACAACGTCGAGAACCGCCAATTTTACTGCTGCTCTTTTGAAGACTCCAGTCGCTGTTTTCACCAGGGCCTGTCGAACTCTGCCATCTTTCCCAGGGAAGACCTCGATGATACGGCCTCGAATCCATTGGTTCTTCATTGCTCCATTCACGACCAAAACTAGATCGCCAACTTGTAGGTCTTTCGTTTCTTCGTGCCACTTGGATCTGCGTGTGATCACAGGCAGATACTCTTTGATCCACCTGCGCCAAAACTGATCGGTAATGTACTGAGTCAGCTTCCAATTGCTCCTCAGGGTTGCGTGTGCTGGTACAGGTTCCGTAGGCCGAATTTTCACTCCACTAGAGCTACCAAGGAGAAAATCGTTGGGGGTTAGTGCTTCCTCGTCTGCCGACTCCAAGGGCACGTGCGTAAGCGGCCAGCAGTTTACCATCGCTTCCGCTTCAAACAGTATCATTTCCAAGGTTTCATCATCTGGGCGCCAAGGTGCCAATAATATCGTTCCGACCGCTGCCTTTACCGAGCGCACCAAACGCTCCCATGCACCGCCCATATGGGGAGCTGCAAGTGGAATAAAATTCCATTTAGTTTGCGCACTGGTAAATGTGTTGGCAGTCGCATTATTCCGTGACCCTATTTCGCTGTCTACCTCCTTACTGGCAGACTGGAAGCACGTGGCATTATCGGTGTAGAATTCGGCGAGTGTACCTCGCCGGGAAACAAATCTACGAATAGCCATGATATACGACTCTGCAGTGAGGTTGTGGACTACCTCGAGATGAACCGCCCTAACGGTAAGGAACGTGAATAACGCCACCCACCTGTGGTATCATGGAGGTTTAAATAAAATCAATGGATAAACTGTTAAACGAAATAAGAGTTAAAATAAATATGTGTTTTCTATGTTGAAATACCAGAAAAACGGAAGAATGCCTACTAACATCTATCACAGCCTAAAGGCCTTCTATGATTGGCCAATGCTAGTTGATGATGACAACGGCAACAATCAAGATGAAGATCACGCGGGAAATTGTGCACAGATCGTATATAAATAGAACTTCGGATCTCGGATCTCCTCACTTGTTTGGCAATTGTTAAGCGGGATACATCTTCCGCACGCGATCAGCGAAAAGCAGCCTATCATCATCCGTCCACGAGGAAGCCGGGCCGAGCAGCGTTGCCAGGTATACCGATTTATCGGTATTTATACCGATTTTTATTCTCAATACCGATATACCGACAAGAGCTCTGAAAATACCGATTTCCAACTTTTTATACCGATAAATACCGATTTTTTATGAAAGTTATTTCAATATTATATTTGGTTTATTATTTATCAGCGTGTTTTTTTTTAAACTTCTTACCCCTAATTAATTATTTTTTAGAAAATATTTTCTCAATTAAAACTGCACCAGATTTGAATAAATAAAAAATCAAAATAAAGGAACAAAAAAGCTTTAAACGAAAAAAAGGAAGTAACGATGATATCCAGTTCATTCAGTCACACATAACATTTCATTAGTGTTAAGTTTCAAAATTATCCTTTAGCCAATGGCATCTGTTTTCGTATCATTTAATAAAACCACAGATAGCCACAATACATTTAACATTTCTTATACACTTTTGATTGTTATTTTTGTATTCTCCCCAGCGCGGAAGTAACGATCTTTGATGAAGTTTTTTCAGAAGCAGATAATTTATCATCTCCATGCAAAGCGCTAGGAGCGGACAGTAATTTTATTGCTAGAACAATTAGACATGAAGAGAAAGTGTATACTACCGTTCAAATGCCCTCCGCTCGTTTTCAAACTTACATCTATTCAATTTCAAAAGCCTGCCGTTCTCTTACGGATCTGTCAATACACTTTCTCTTCATGTCTAATTGTTCTAGCAATAAAATTACTGTCCGCTCCTAGCGCTTTGCATGGAGATGATAAATTATCTGCTTCTGAAAAAACTTCATTTCTTATACGTCAAAAGCAAGGGAATTAAATGCCAACTATCAAAGATCGCTTTGAGTTTCATACGGAGGTAATTGCATTGATCAATTTCTCTTAGTCGATTTTTGGCTAATATCTTAGTCAAAGCAAGTTTCAGTATTTAACCTGCAAGACGGAGTTATCCTTTATCGCAACGGATATGCCAACTCGTTTACCTGAGTTATCAATTATTTTCGGATCAAAGAAGAGAAATCGCTATATGGAGTTCGCCCGTTCGAAACACAACGCGAGAAACATTTGAATTAGTCTTAAATGCACGTACGATGATCAAATTTGGAGTGTTATGGTTGTATGTCTGTGATAAAACTATCAAGTTTAATTATGATATTAAATGCGTTAACAAATGAAGACAGGTTGTAATTTAAAGCAAAATAAACTCATCAGTACTATATTAACAAGCAACAATACTTTATACATTTATGCTTTTTAATATGGGATTTTCAAAAGAAATTATCGGTTTATTGATAAGGTAGAGCGCTACTTCGTCGTAGTCGCCTATTTTCGTTCTATCAAGCAAAAAAATCAAAATCAAAAATATCAAATACACTATGCGCTCAAGAAGCAGTGTTGAATAATCGATCATATCTTAGCCTAACAAATCCAACAATGTATGGAACTAACAAAAACGTGACTAACAAAACAAATATGTATGGAAAACTGTATAAAATTGGAAGCGGTAAACACTAGAATTAATCCGTTTTTGTGTTAAAATCTATTTAAAAAAAATAATGGATGTGCTTAGCGAGGTGCTTAGCACGACGGGAGTTGGCTTAAAACCCTTATCGCTATACATGATTTTTGTTATCTTAATAACATGTTAAGAAGTGTGTATTCTAAAAAATATACATTGTAAAGTATATTTATTCAATTCAAATGTAAAGTATATTTATATATTGTAAAGTATATTTTATACCGACAAATACCGATATTTTTTAATAAGCAATACCGATATTGTATAAATCCACCTGGCAACGCTGGGGCCGAGGCTCAATTCGGAGCGCCCATCACCACCATCACGCGCAGCAGCGAGGCCAAAAAATCAACCCTAGCGCCTACTATCATCCATCCACGAAATAGCTGGGCCGAGGCTCATTTCTGAGCGCCCATCACCACCATCACACGCAACAGCAAGGCCAAAATCAACCCGAGCGCCATCATCATCCATTCTCAAAACAGCAAGGCCGAGGGTCATTTCTGAGCGCTCATCACCATCATCACGCGCAGCAGCGTCAACCCGAGCGTCCATCATCATCATCATCATCCATTCACCAACAGCAGCGCAGCGAGTCAACCCGAGCACCTATCATCATCCATTCAACAACAGCACGCGTAGCAGCGAGGAGAAGTCAACCCGAGCGCCCATCATCATCGTCGTCCATTCACGAAACAGCCGGGCCGAGGCTCATTGTTGAGCGCCCATAATCGTGCGTCCGTCAGAACAACGGGGTTTGAAGAGTTACCCTTGCTGTGCGCGTCAGTCAGCAATCACGTTTTAAACATCCATCGAAGCGGGCTCAACGTCGATGGAAATGGCTGAATGCAGCGACGATCGCGACAATGGCGCAGCATACAACGGACCTGTGGCTCCCATAAAGTAAGTTTTAGCTATGGTTCAACTCGTAATGACGGACTTTTACTATCTACAATGAACAGTTGGTCATTGGGATCCCTCAACATACCGGAATGCAAACCTTCGGATGGTGAAAGCGAGATTGATAAACGAGCCTTCGAATACTGGAAGGACCTGCTGGTTTCATCACTGCATCTCATCCACGCTACTTGATGAACATACAAAATACAGCGTGTTTAAAATTAAATCTGGACCTAAATTGCGAGAAGCTTTCCAGACAACGTCTTCGACACCAGGCATGCCAGATGAGAAAACAGCGCCATTTTCTAATGCCCTGGCTCGATTGGAGGAGTACTACGGCTCCAGAACGTACACATTATCGCAACGAGGTAAACTAATACTGATGAGCCAAGGTTCTTCAGAAAGCAGCATTGGTTTTGTCCAACGTGTGGCTTCTGCAGCAAAGCTGTGTAGCTATAGTACTGACGAAGAAACTGAGGCTGTTGTAAGAGTGCTCACAAAAAGTGCCAGTGATGGGAGAGTTAGGGTGCTAGCCCATAGAAACTGGGTCAAGCAAGGTTCCATGAAGGACCTTGAGAATGTTTTGCAATCAGGAAAGAGTGTCGAGTTTGCCGAAAGGTCGGTCATATTGCCCGAGTTTGTACATCAAACCAAACGAATTATCGTGACCAAAGAAGACCATTGAAGCGTCGCGCTGAGGAAGAGGAGTCAGCCGTTGAAGGAAAAGTTGCAGCCATCGAATTTCCTAAAGTTGAAATGGAAATAGAATCAAAGGTACAAAATAATGATGAAGATCTGGAGTAGCATTATTTCTATATAAATATGATGCTTTATTTTTTCTTCTTCTTTCGAACATTGAACTACTTAAACTTAAAGAAAATCTGAAAAATGTTCAATAAATTTGCTTAAATCTAACTATTGTGTGAACTATTTTGCAGAAAATTATCCAACAACCTCATGTTGCTGAACTAAGTGTTCAAAAAAAGTGGTGGTACCAAAAGGAAAAGATGATATTCGACTTGTTATCGATTTACGCGGACCTAATCGATGTATATATCGCACACCCTTCAAAATGCCTACATTTGAATCGATACTGATGGAACTTCATGCGCAAAGTGGTTCTCTACTATTGATCTTACGAACGCATTCTTCCATATCGAATTGGATGAAGATTCACGCCATCTAACAAACTTTTTTGCGGGAAATGGACTCTACCGTTATCAAAGACTTCCATTTGGGCTAACAAATGCCCCTGATATATTTCAGGAGGTTCTACAAACAGTTGTTCTTGCTGGATGTAAAGGACAGGTTAACTATCTGGACGACATAATGATTTTTGGTAAAACCAAAGAAGAACATGATGAAAACTTGGCACAGGTAATGAAGTGTTTGCAGAACAACAATGTAAAAATAAACAAGGAGAAGTGCGCTTTTGGCAAGCAGTCAGTCTTCTTTCTTGGCTTCGTAGTGTCAGATCAAGGTTGGAAGATTGAGGACGAGAAAATTACAGCCATTAAAAACTTCAGACATCCGGAATCAATAGCAGAGGTGAAAAGTTTCTTGGGATTGGTAAATTTTGTAGACAAATTTATTCCCGACAGAGCTGATAAGACTATTAGGCTCCGCACATTAGCGAAAGCTGAAAGATTTTACTGGAACCAGGATATGAACGATGAATTTGAGTACCTCAAAACTTCTGCGTGGAAAACAATTACTTTCCTTGGATACTTTAGCAGAGAAGATTGTACTGAACTATTCGTAGACGCTTCCCCTTTTGGTCTTGGAGTAGTACTAGTACAATTTGACACTAAATCTAGGCCGAGGGTTATTGCCTGTGCATCGGAAGCTCTATCGACAACAGAACGGAAGTATCCCCAAACCCAGAAAGAAGCATTGGCAATGGTCTGGGCAGTCGAATCTATGTATCTCATTAGTATTCCCTTCACAATAAGAACAGATGCTGAATCAAACGAGTTTATTTTTGGAGGACTACATCGAATCGGGAAGAGAGCAGTGACTAGGGCTGAGTCATGGGCTTTGCGTCTGCAGCCTTACAACTTCAGAGTTAAGAGAGTTCCAGGAGAGATGAATGTTGCAGATACGCTGTCGAGATTGGACAGTCCCAAACAGCTGTGTCATTTGATGATCAAACTGATGCCAACCATTTGCTCTACCTCATTGATGCTGGTGCTATAAAAATTTCCTGGAACGAGATTGAGGAGCACTCGGAAAAGGATATTGAATTAAAAAAAGTAAGATCTTCAATCAAAACCGGTTTCTGGGAGCAAGGATTACGCAGATATGAATCACAAGCAAAAGAGCTGAGTGTTTTCGGAGGTTCGGTGTTTAAAGGCAACAAAATAGTTCTTCCTGAGTTTTTAAGAGCAAAGGCCATTGAATCAGCACATGAAGGTCATATGGGGATTGGTTCTACAAAAAGGATTTTGCGTGAACATTTTTGGTGGCCAGGAATGAGTTCATCGGTAGAATCATTCATCAAGCACTGCGAAACGTGCCTTTTACTATCGAAAAAGAATCCACCGATTCCACTTACTAGCAGAGAACTGCCTCGCGGTCCTTGGGAAATTCTACAAATTGATTTTTTCACCGACAAAAAGTTTGGATTTGGCGAATTTCTCGTGATTGTGGACACCTAATTACGTTACCTATACGTTATACAAATGAGGTACATGGATGCAGAGTCAACAATTCAAGCTCTTCATAAGGTTTTTCTTGAATGGGGTTATCCTTTGGTAATACAAAGCGATAATGGTCCCCCGTTCCAAAGCGAAAAGTTCGTGAAGACCTGGGAAAATAAAGGTATTGAAATTCGCAAATCCATTCCTTTGAGCCCGCAATCCAATGGAGCTGTTGAAAGGCAAAATGAAGGAATAAAACGTGCCTTGGCAGCTTCTAAGGCAGATGGACAGAACTGGAAATCAGCTCTAAATAAATACGTGCATATACACAATAAAGTGCGACCTCTTTCTCGACTAGGGGTACCGCCATTTGAGTTGCTAGTAGGCTGGAAATTTCGGGGTACATTTGGCTTTATGGAAAGATGACCAACAGGAACCCTTAGATCGAGAGGATGTCAGAGAGAAAGATACGTTTACAAAATTATTGAGTAAACAAAATGCAGATTTCCGAAGAAAGGCTAGGGATTCAAGTCTTGCAGTTGGCGACAGAGTGATCTTATCACAAATCAAGAAAAATAAATCGGACTCAACGTTCAATCCAGAAAGGTTCACCATAGTAGCAAGGGATGGAGCGAAAATAATTGTCAGAAGCAGCCGCGGTGTACTATATTCAAGGAACGTTGTTGATGCAAAACGAGCAGAAGTACATCAAGAAAGGAATGAAGAAATTCATGATGAATCCCAAAATCACGCCAATGCCGAAACAGGTACTATAATTTCTCATCGAGTAAAAAAAAAAAAAAAATATTACAATGTTTCTAATTTTTATTTCACATACAGACGAACAAATTGATGGGTACTCAACAAACTCAACAAATCCAGACACAGTGGTTACAAGCATTGACAATTATAAGGATGATCATCAAAGCCTCGAATATGTAAAACCATCAACCGTCGAGCGATCTGCAACGGGTAGCGGAAATGTTACTGCGAATCGACCCTGCCGAGACAGAAGAATGCCGAATAAGTTAAAAGATTACATGGTGTTCTATAACATCTACGATTAAAGAACAATGGCTAGCAAATAAAAGAAAAAATGTCTATCGATCATTAAAACAAATGTGTAAATCCTTAGTTTATAACTAGTTATTTAATATACATTAGGAATAAAGCAGAATAATTAATAAATTGTATAATAAATGTTGAAAATAAATATTATTTAAAAAATCATATTGAATATAAATTGATTTGCAAATGTCTGCATTGAATGCAACATGTAATAATTCTGGGAAGTAAATTAACACATTTTGGATCAACACAGAAATTGAAAGAATATTTGGAATGGTAGAAACCTTTAATATTGAAGTGTCTGTCTCAGCATACTGTGCATGTAAATTAAATGACAATTCTACGAAGAACTATCTATCCCTTGTACAATTCACAAATGTCTATGTTTATTATAAATTTTTGGATGCAGGATTTGAGAGTAGGGGTGGAATGAATTGTGGTATCATGGAGGTTTAAATAAAATCAATGGATAAACTGTTAAACGAAATAAGAGTTAAAATAAATATGTGTTTTCTATGTTGAAATACCAGAAAAACGGAAGAATGCCTACTAACATCTATCACAGCCTAAAGGCCTTCTATGATTGGCCAATGCTAGTTGATGATGACAACGGCAACAACCAAGATGAAGATCACGCGGGAAATTGTGCACAGATCGGATATAAATAGAACTTCGGATCTCGGATCTCCTCACTTGTTTGGCAATTGTTAAGCGGGATACATCTTCCGCACGCGATCAGCGAAAAGCAGCCTATCATCATCCGTCCACGAGGAAACCGGGCCGAGGCTCAATTCGGAGCGCCCATCACCACCATCACGCGCAGCAGCGAGGCCAAAAAATCAACCCTAGCGCCTACTATCATCTAGATCTGTGCGCGTCAGTCGGCAATCACGTTTTAAACATCCATCGAAGCGGGCTCAACGTCGATGGAAATGGCTGAATGCAGCGACGATCGCGACACCACCTTCTGGCAGATTGCCCATAACAGGCGGTTTAGGCGAAGCATTCGCTACTTTGCACCAGGCACAACTTCGCATGACTCTATTTATCACCGTTCGTAGTTTAGGTATGTCAAAACGTTGCCTTAGTTCGTTGGTGATGGTTTCTCTATTCGCATGGCGGAATCGGTAATGGAACGATTCTACGAGCAGATTTGTTATGCGATGTTTTTCGGGCAGGATAGCGGGATATTTTGCCTCGTACTGCCCGAAAGGAACGGCTGCAATCCTTCCCCGCATACGGAGGATCCCGTCTTCGTCGAGGAACGGCCAGCGCTTGAGATACGGCTTGATTTTGGAACTGCGCAATGTCGATTATCAGGAGCACCCTGCGTCACTTTCAGTACTCTGATTTCCTCTGGAAAGGCATCCACTTGCGCGGTTTTCCAGATGAATCGCTCTGCTTTCGCCAATTCTTCCTGTTTAAGCATTCCGCTATTTAGCGGGCGTCGTTCTGCCTTCCGTCTTAAGTTATCTACATACCGAAACATGTACGCGACCATTCGCTGCATTGTGGTCCATTTACTGAACCGTGCTGCGTTCACGATGGGGCTTTGAACACGATGTACATGCACTGGGCGTAATTCTTCCAGTGTGGTGAATGCTTGCTGTTGCGCTGGCCAAGATTCTTCATCTTGCTGCAGAAACCTAGGCCCACGAAACTACGGACCATCCGTGTAGAGATTAGGCCCATTCTTCCATTTTGTGGCCTCGTCAGCTGGATTTAATTTCGACGGTATCCATCGCCAGTGATTCACATCAGTAGAAAGCAGTATTTCTCCGACGCGAACGGCAATAAATTTGTGTTATCGACGATGTTCAGATTGTATCCATGCCAGTACCGTCTTGGAATCGCTCCATAAGAAGGATTGCGCAATAGGAATAGTGTGGTACTGTTTTAACGATTCATGGAGGCGAGTCCCAAGAACGGCAGCTTTCAGTTCCAATCGTGGGATGGAGAGGGTGTTGATTGGGGCTACTTTGGTCGTAGCTGCTACCAACGCTACCTGTATTTGATCTTCAACGGGCAGCCGGAAGTATGCCACGCACGAATAGGCAGACTCGCTAGCGTCTACAAACACATGCAACTGTAGACAGTCAAACTTTTTCGGGGAAGGTGCACGGAAATAGCACCGAGGGATTCTTAATAACGGTAGTTGATCGAACAGTTTTGTCCACTGCTTCCACCGCTCCAAGCATTTTTCCCCAATAGTATCATCCCAGCCGATTTTGGACGTCCATGTATCTTGGTACAAATATCTCAAAGATTGTGGGGTTAGGTTACACCAACTCTGTATAGCAAACACGATCTTTAGTCTGTGTGCTTTGAGCTACAAATATATTTTATTTCAATGGCATTAGTTTAATAACATAATATAATATAAGATGCTTACATATTTGGTGTACTCTGCGAAATTTAGGAGGATCGTATCTATTACGCACTGTCTTATCCAATCTGTGTTCTGTCTGGAAGTGCAAGTTTAGTTTAAGAGATTTACAGCTCAAAATCCGTACTCACTAAGACGTATTTTAGGTAGATAATTAAATAATAATTGCACGGTAGTTTTAAGTTTTAACACCATATAAGTAGGTTATTAATTATATTTAATGTTGGTTATCAAATTCATAGGCTAAAGAATACTATTTTCTCACATCAACTCTGTACTTCTATTGTTCGACACAACTTTTGTTAAGGTCACACCGATTGTGTTGATCGTCTACGTCTACCGATGGTGTTGATCGCAAAATAGTGAAAGTGGAATCATTGATTCCTGGCAGTGCCGCCAGAACGACGGGTCTCGCCGTTACACCCAGCCATTACCTTATTTCATAATAGGGAGAGAATTCCAATCTATTCCGGAACCATTGTACGTTAGCATTCTTCAAGGAGATTGTCACGTTGGCAGCTCATACAGGACATGAAGCAGAAGTTTTGGAAAATGTGGATGAATGATTACCTCCATGAACTACAGAAACGACAACGAGATCTGAAGGTCACCGAATTCAAGGTCGGTTCTATGGTAGTCACCGTCGATGAGAATACGCCGCCGCTGAAGTGGGCTCTTGCCCGCATAATCGAGTTGCATCCAGGCAAAGATGGGAACACACGTGTGGTGAGTTTGCAAACCGAAACTGGTACCACTAGAAAAGCCGTTAAAAAGATCTGCCTGTTGCCACTAGACAACGAAGAGGACGGCGAACCAATCTAACTGATGTTTCGAATTTCAACGCCCCGGAGAATGTTGATACCAGTGACGTCACCCAAGTATCCAGACAATCTACGAAAAACAGAAAAAAACATTATAACCATTTTCCTGAACCATGAAAATAATTGGTAGATTAGAGTAAAATTGTTTGTCGAGTCAAGCAGACGCGTTTTTATTTCTCGTGCAAGGAAAACGATTCCACTGAAACCGAAACTCTTTCTTTACAGTCCATTTTATCGGCGAGTCTCGAAGACATTTTCCTTAGACCAGACCCAGCCACCTCCAGCATGGCGTTGCTTTGTAGCCTCGCCTTTACCAACTGAGCTAAGGGAGGATACCCGAACAATTTATATACTTATCTAACTTATATATCAGTATTATAGACACTCAAAGATTATGTTTCGAAACTCTTAGAATCGTTTATTACAAGCGGAACAGGAGCAAACTGTTGCCATTCTATTTGTGACAGAGTACAGTAGGTTAGCATCTGGGGAGACGTTCAAATCAAATGAATATTTTTGAAATAGTGTTTGATTTTAAAGTTCAAAATTTGATTGCCCAGTGAACACGCGAACGGTACAGTTCGTTCGGTCCGCTTTCCGTTGCTTTGGAAGCTTTTTACGAGTTGTTTGCAGTCTTCAGTATTAGTTTTTCTCGATCGCCAGTGAAATCGTCGCGAGTGAAATCAGTCTTGGTTTACTGAAGAAGAGAACATTGTGTGATAAGTGGTGCAACAGCGTCATTAATTGCAATTAGCAATATTGCCACTATCGAGAAGCCATACTGTTCCGCATCTATACGGCACGCATACCAGCAGCCCATCGTGTGAAGCGTGCATACTTCCATCCACCAACTACCACCGATCAGCAACATCATCGTCATCGTTCAGCTCCACGCTTAAACGGTACACGCGGTCACTCATCGTCGCTCGGCAGCAGCAGCACACATTCGTCGCCCAGCTGCAGTGGATCCGTGATACATATAAGATAAGTTTTTTAGTAGTATATAAGTTTTTGTTTCTCGCCCTTCTGAATTCATTGTCATCGTAGTGTGTGTGTGAGTGTGAAGAGCAGGGATTGTCGAGAAACACAGAGTAGTGCAAAATAGGCAAGTGCTTCACCCAATTTCAAGTGTGCGTCTCCTGTTTCAGAAGAGCGCACAAAACGAAAGTGCGAGAGATTTCGTAGCAGCACGAGAGACAGATAGCCGCACATGCACTACTCTTTCAGAGACAAAGAGTAATGCACATTGCTCTACTCAGAGCTCTACTCAGTGCTTTACTCTGTGCTTTGGCTCAGCTTTGGTAAATGGTAGCAAAATTAAAAGTGTTGATGCTAGTAACAAAAAGGCATTGTATGGGTTCATAGAGGGAAAGTTTTATTAAAATCCTTATTCACATTCACAGTCCGGCCCATGCCGCCGTGTCTGATTTTTGCACTTGTGTGCACAGAGACGACAAGGGAGAGTGCAATCGTTAGCACCCAAAGAGACGAGAGATAATTCAAAATGAGATGTGCGGCTTTGAGCGCACGGCACAACAAGGGTGCACGAGAGTACAGACTGCACTTTCACGTCTCTTTGAAATTGAATGTGCTGTCTCGTAGCAGCGCGTGCTGCACTCAAAGAGATTTGAGTCGCACCTTATCCCTGGTGAAGAGTGATTGATAGTGTGTGTGAGAGTGTACTTAGTCTTAGTTTTTTTTTAGGTTTAGTTTGTTTATCTGTGATTGATTGTAGATACTTACGTTAGTGGTTGAGCGTGATAAGCTCCCACAAGCGAGCCATGGATGATTTATCGCAAGATGAATCATCTATGGCACGAAATGATGAGGTAGCTCATAGAGTTACCAGATCACGTGATTATCCAGACAGTTCAACTGGTCCATGGGTTGTTTATTTTCAGCCCAAATCGAAACCTCTGAATGTTTGTCAGATTTCTGATGATCTCACGAAGCGATTCTCGGCCGTGACTGAGATAATAAAAGTAAGACCAAATAAACGTCGGGTCGTTGTGTCCAACTTTAAGCAGGCAAATGAGATTGCTGTCGCTCAGTTTTTTACACTCGAGTATAGGGTATATATCCCAGCTCGGGGTATTGAAATCGAAGGTGTGGTCACCGATACGAGTCTGACCCCTGAGATCCTGCTGAAGCGGGGGGTTGGTCGATTTAAGAACCCTCTGCTGTCACCAGTTAAGATACTGGATGTGCGCCAACTTGGCGCAGTGTCGAACAATAAGGGTGAAAAAAAGTTTACACCATCAGACTCGTTTCGCGTAACCTTCTCTGGCTCAGCCCTCCCTCAATACGTCGAGTTGGGAAAACTTCGGCTACCTGTGCGGTTGTTTGTACCTCGGGTCATGATCTGCCAGAAATGCCTGCAGATGGGACATACGACCTCCCATTGCGACAATAAGGCGCGCTGCTCCAACTGTGGGGAGATACATGAGGATGGCGCGTGCGCAGACAGCACACCAAAATGCGCTTTCTGTAAGGGAGCTCCTCCTCATGCTCTCTCGGCGTGCCCGGTGTACAAACAACGCGGGGAACAATTAGAACGCTCACTAAAACAGCGTTCCAGGCAATCTTTCGCCGAAATGGTGAAAAAAGTCTCACCATCACCCAGTGCCAATACAAATCCCTTTGCTCCTCTGTCAGATGACGAGTCTGACTTTGATTCGGCTGAAGAGGAAACGTCGTTCACTTTTCCGGAAGGTGCTTCAAGAAAGCGAAGACGCGTCCGCCCACGGAAAGTTGTTGAAAAGAAGCCCGAGACCAGCTTGCCCATTTCAAAAAGAGGTGGAAAAAAGGAAAACACAATTCCTCTTGGTTTCCGTAGTACTAACTACACCCAGGACTTTCCATCTCTACCGGGGACATCCAAAACCCCTGACGCCCCTATTTTAAGAACAGAAGCCACCACCAGAAGCTTCCAACAGTGAAGACCTTTTTGAAGCAATTGACAATTAAGTGGCCCCTCCTTGCAGCTATCATTTCCTTCGATGGATAATTTTCCAAATGATCACTGTTCTACAGTGGAATTGTCGAAGTTTGATTCCTAAATTGGAATCATTCAAATTTTTAGCTCACACTACCGGTTGTGATGCATTCGCTCTTTGTGAAACATGGCTCTCTTCCGAAATCAATCTTCCGTTTCATGATTTCAATATTATTCGTCTTGATCGTGAGGATTCGCGTGGAGGGGGAGTACTTTTGGGAATCAAAAATCTATAGAGTGAATTTTCCTCCTATTCCATTGAAGTTTTCGCATGTCAGGCTGTTATTAAAAATAAAAGCCTTTGCATTGCTTCCGTTTATATTCCTCCAAGAGCCTCCATTAACCGAAAACAACTCTCAGATGTTTGTTCGGTTCTTCCTGCTCCGCGGTTGGTCATGGGAGATTTTAACTCTCACGGTACAGGCTGGGGAGAACTGTACGATGACAACCGGTCTTCCCTGATATATGACCTCTGTGACAACTTCAATATGACAGTTCTTAACAATGGAGAAGTAACACGTTTGGCTGGTACATCCTCAGTTGGCAGTAGATTAGACCTCACACTTTGTTCGAATTCATAATCGTTGGATTGCACATGGAATGTGATTCAAGATCCCCACGGTAGTGATCACTTGCCCATAAAAATTTCGGTTGCCACCGGGTTCAATCCGTCGAAATCTGTTAACGTCACGTATGATCTTACCCGTCACATCGATTGGACAAAGTTTAGGACAGCAGTAGATGAAGCCGTAACGACGGTAGAAAGGCTTTCATAGCTGGAAGAGTATAACTTCCTCTCCAACCTGATCTTAGACAGCGCGCTTCAAGCTCAAACTCGACCAGTTCCAGGGACGTCATCTCGCAGGAAACCTCCTTCTCCATGGTGGGATCAGCAATGCACCGAGGTTTACCGTAAAAAGTCCGACGCGTTTAAAGTTTTCCGTAGACGTGGAACACCTGAGCACTTCGAAGTATACACGGCTCTCGAACGCGAACTTAAGAGCCTCATCAAGGCCAAGAAACGCGGTTACTGGCGAACATTCGTGAACGGGCTATCGCGCGAAACGTCGATGAGTACTCTTTGGAACACGGCGCGAAGGTTGCGTAACCGAACTACGAACAACGAGAGCGAGGAGTACTCGGACCAATGGATCCTCAAGTTCACGCGAAAAGTTTGTCCAGACTCTGTGCCGGCACGGATGATCCCTCGCGAAAACACGAATTCGATAGATGAGATTAGCCAACCCTTTTCAATGGTAGAGTTCTCTCTCGCACTCCTTTCGTGTGGCAATACGGCTTCAGGGGCTGATAGGATCAAGTTCAACTTGCTTAAGAACCTCCCAGACGTCGCTTAGAGGCGCATGTTGAACTTGTTTAATCAGTTTCTGGAACTAAATATTGTACCGGATGATTGGAGACGGGTGAGAGTTATTGCCATTCAAAAACCTGGTAAGCCCGCGTCCGACCACAACTCCTATCGACCCATCGCGACGTTATCCTGTATTCGAAAGTTGTTGGAGAAAATGATCCTCTTCCGTCTGGACAAATGGGTTGAGACGAACAACCTGCTTTCAGATACTCAATATGGTTTCCGTAGGGGTAAGGGAACGAACGACTGTCTCGCGTTGCTTTCCACGGATATTCAGTTAGCTTTTGCTAAAAAAGAGCAAATGGCTTCTGTATTCTTGGACATAAAGGGGGCTTTTGATTCAGTATCTGTTGAAGTTCTTTCAGGTAAACTCCACGCTTGTGGCTTTTCTTCATTAATGAATAATTTTTTGTACAATTTGCTGTCAGAGAAACATATGAGCTTTTCTCATGGAACCTCTACAGCTTCACGATTTAGCTACATGGGTCTCCCCCAGGGATCATGTTTAAGCCCCCTTTTGTATAATTTTTATGTCAAAGACATTGGCGGTTGTCTAGGTGACAACTGTACGTTGAGACAACTTGCAGATGACGGCGTAGTGTTTCTCACGGGACCCAATGGGATCGATCTGCAAGAACCCTTACAGGATACCATAGACAATTTGTCTACTTGGGCTCTAGAGCTAGGTATCGAATTCTCTACGGAGAAAACTGAGTTGGTAGTTTTTTCTAGGAAGCATAACCCAGCACAACCGAAGCTTCAAATTTGGGGTAAGCCGATAACTCATTCTATGTCCTTGAAATATCTTGGGGTCTGGTTCGATTCAAAGTGCACCTGGAGATCCCATATTGAGTATGTGAAGCGAAAGTGCCAGCCAAGGATCAACTTTCTCTGCACAATTACCGGGCTGGTGGGGAGCTCATCCACAAGATCTTCTAACGTTGTACCGGACAACGATTTTGTCGGTTATGGAATACGGTAGTTTTTGTTTTCAGTCAGCGGCTCGGTCGCACTTCATTAAACTGGAACGTATTCAGTATCGGTGTCTTCGTATCGCGTTAGGTTGCATGCACTCGACTCACACAATGAGTCTTGAAGTGCTGGCTGGCATGTTGCCACTCTCGGATCGGTTTACAGAATTATCTCTCCGGCTCCTCACCAGGTGTGAAGTTATGAACCCTCAGGTAATCGAACATTTTGAGAAGCTCCTTGAGTTGAATCCTCAAACCCGCTTCATGACCTTGTACCATTTGTACATAACACAGGATGTCAGCCCTTCGCCGAACATTTCCAATCGTGTCTGCTTCTCCGATTTCGACAATTCGGTTCATTTTGATTTATCCATGAAGCAGGAGCTTCATGGAATCCCACAGCATCATCGTCCTATGATTGCTCCTGTGATATTTGCTGCAAAGTTTGGCCAAGTTGATTCCACTAAATCGTTCTTCACTGACGGATCATTGATAGAGGAATCAGCAGGCTTTGGAATATTTAATAAAATTTATAGCGCCAATCGTAAACTTCATGCTCCTTGTTCCGTATATGTCGCTGAATTAACGGCAATACACTTTACGCTAGAAATTGTTGCCTCATTAACACCGGATCAGTACTTCATTTTCACGGATAGTCTCAGTTTTATAGAGGCTATTCGCTCCTTGTGGCCGGTAAAGCACTCCTCGTATTTTCTCATGAAAATACAGGAGCTTCTAAGTGCTTTATCTTCGCGTTATTTTATCATCACCTTTGTATGGGTCCCTTCTCATTGTTCATTTCCGGGCAATGAGAAAGCGGACTTGCTTGCAAAGGTGGGCGCTGTGGAAGGCGATATTTATGATCGACAAATCGCCTTCAACGAATTTTTTCCTATTTTTCGTCGACAGTCACTCGTCAGCTGGCAGTATAAATGGAGTAAAGGAGATTTGGGGCGATGGCAACATTCTATCATCCCAAAGGTGTCGAAGAAATCTTGGTTTAGCGGGATGGATGTGGGTCGAGACTTCATTCGTGTCATGTCTCGCCTCATGTCCAATCATTATTCTTTGAACGCTCATTTATACCGGGTAGGGCTGAGCGACAGCAATCTCTGTGAGTGTGGACAAGGCTATCAGGACGCAGATCATGTTATTTGGTCTTGTGCTGAGCATCGTGTTTTCAGATCGAGGCTTTATGATTTCCTTCGGGCTCGAGGTAGACAACCCAATGTGCCAGTTCGAGATATTTTGGCTGTACGTGATTAGGAGTACATGAAACTCATTTATGTGTTTTTGACTAACATTAGCCTTAGATTGTAGTTAGTTTAACCTTTATGTTTACTTTAAGTTTTGTTTTTATATGTGTATGTGTGTGTGTTTTTTTTTCTTTTTCAAAAAATGTTCAAGTCAAAAGAAAACCATAAATTGTATAGTTATAAGTGTTTAGATAATTTAGAATTTAAATTTAATATGTTATGTAAAGCATACTTTAAATTCCCACCCTCTTTCCCATCCGTAATTTGTAATTCCTATTAACCTCGAGACGGCCGCGAGTAATCGGCTCTTACTCCTAACTTTAGTTTTAAGATAAATGATGTATAAAAGTATGAAAATTTGGCTCGGTAAAGTTAATTCGATTAAGCCTGTACAAATAAATGATTATCAAAAAAAAAAAATCAAAATTTTCCTGATTAGTGGAACTGTTCTACGTAAATAGTGTTCCATTAGTTTTATTGTACACCGATTGACGTAAATATTCCAGCTTCTTGGAGCCATTCCATTGCCTTTGCAGATCTTAAAGCACTTTAAAATGAAATTAATGTGTACTATGATGCTGAAACGATTGTTCTAAAAGCAGCCGTAACGATCTTTTCTGATGGCTGTGAGAAGGCGTAGGCGTGGATCGGATTGGCACTGGAAGATACACAGTTGATTCACGTCATGCAGAAAACGAACTCGAAGGAGATGTGGTATGCTCTCTTGTTTCAGGTTGCAGTTCGAAAGTTACAAACGATATCAGATACCAAACTTGTCTAAAATAGAGGATGTGATACATCGAAAAAATAAACGACTATTTATCAGTTAAGTGCAATTGAGGCGAAAATAATTTATTTTAACATTAATGGACGATTTATATAAAGTAATTAATACGTAGTTTGTTAAATTATGTTTCTTATAACCTATCCGGCACAAGTAAGGCAAATCCGAAATGCTAGTTCTATCATATTTTGTGGAGCATCTGCTCGATGACAGACGTACAATTCTCTGGGAGGGGAACTAAATAACCGACCAAGTACCCAAAACTCTATTCGTTCGTTGGAAGATCCTTCTTTTAGGGCGGACATCAACATTCCCTGCTCCTTAATTACCACTAGTGAGCTGTGTGTGTTCGCAATTTTACTGGATTCGTTCGACAATATATCTCGGAATTTTTTGGTGTTCTGCAACGTGTTGTGAATGATGGTGCATGTTTTGCGAAATGTGTTTATAATTAAGTCATGTTTGGCAGATTGTAGACTTAGAACAGGAGCCAAAAAAATACCGTCACCTATTTCAAGTTGCACGAAATAATATAGAAGATTTTCACTTCCAAACGTTAACGTACTAGGAATAAGTTCAGAAAATTCTTTGCATCGATTTTCAGAAATCTCATTAATGTCAAAAGTACTACTTCTTTGACTGCTGTCCAAGCTTTGACCCCAATCTGAATCATCATCATCGTCATGCTCGTTTGTACTGTCATCTTTAAGTATATGATTTTTGATTGAACTGGACGCATTTGATTCCTCATCATGGTTTCTGGTCGCAGATCGCTGATCTTCCGAAGCAGAGTCTTGCTTAATAACCAAAGTTGAAATACACTGAGGTCGTCTGTTTGAATCAATCCATATTCTTACAAGATTTTCGATTCCTGTAGATTTGAAGTAATCCAGCATATCTTGTATTTCTTCAATGTAGCGTGAAAGGCTTTTGTTGTGGTTTGTGTTGATTGGAGCCTCTAAAATTACGACCATAAGAAGATGGCCTATTGAGACCAACATTAGATATGCATCGTTTTTCTCGTGAAACTTTTGTTCACAGTATTCCGCTGGGTAAACTTTCCTCCAAATTGCAAGGTTTTTAAGGGTTGTACTTGACATCACCTCGAAAATTCCGAGATTTTTTAAAATCGCTTCAACTTCCACCAAAAACGCGCCGCTTAAATGGGAACAAATCAAATGTTGATTATAGTACAAACAACATCCAATTATAGTTAAATCACAAAACAAATCTACTAATTCATCATTCCAGTTGCGATAGTCCATTGCTTCCAATTCTCCTAAGGCATCATCTATCCGCAGTTGAATTTCTTTCGGTAAAGGTACAAAATGTGGCTCATGGAAAGTCTTTTCAAATTTATCCATGCTTCTGTTAGTCTTGATGGAATGACGAATCAGTTCACACAGCTGAATAAGCTCAGTTTGCTGTTCAATTGGCTTGTTGAAAGCTAAAAAGCAATGAAAATAAAGGCTTCTAAGCAGTCGACAAATTTGTTTGCTTTTCTGCTTTACTGAAAAAAGTGAGGAATATTTTGAGTTGAAACCTAGCAGTAAAATACCATCCTCGAAAAAATTATACGTATTGTAATAAACAATATTTCTTATTTTAAAATTAGTTAATAAAGCCTTAGTTTTGAAGGAAGAATGAAATATAGATTGCAGCGTTACGAAGCTACCTTTTGAATTGAAAAGCAAATTATTTTCCTTTGTCGGATAACAAAATTTGATATCCAATTCATCATTTTGTGTATATTCTTTAGATATGTATATCATACTGAAAACAAGATCATTGCTGCTCATCGTTTGAATGTCGTCCTTATTAAACAATGTTTCCTGATTCTGGATAAGGTCCATCAAATTAGTTATCTTAATTTCAATAGCATTAGATATATCATGTTCGATCATTTCAAAAAAAGTTATCTTAATAATCGTGGGAATTTTCGTGCAACTCTCCAGCATTGATTCCAAATTATCCACTGTTACCGGTTCTGCGTCAATTGATTTAATCCAATCTTTTGATTTAACTAATCTACCCTTGCAAAATACAGAAAAATGTTTAATTTTATCTACCATCAGCTTTCGACCATCAGGAAACAATGTCGTCGTTATTCCCAATATATTTTCTGTTAATGGGAGTATCTCTTTCAAGGTGACGTTCTTCTTGGGAGCAATACTTATTACAATTTCCTTGTTAATTCCATTAAGGTGCTCTTTCTTAGCCGAATCTATTATATTTACCTTGAACAGTTTATATTTGTTCTTTTCATGCTGGCCAAATTTCGATAGTATGTTCTCTTTTTTCCGAATAGAGAGCCGCTTGTACTCATTCCGAAAAAACAAATCATCGTCAAATACGATCGGCTTGGCTTGGTAAACAAGGTCAAATTTTATGTAAAACAGAAAATTATCCTCAACGAACGGGCTCCACTCGTAGGTTCTTGAGTCACAGCTGCTGTGGGTGCATTCGGAAGACACGTTCGATTGATCATCGGTCCAGACCTAAACGGTTAAAATCCTGAAGACATCGGTAGATAGGTTAAAGGAAAATATAACTACCTGTTCGTTTCGTTCTCCTTCTTCATTAGATGGCAGTAATGCATTGGGTGCCGTATGGTTTTTAAAGATTCTTCGTGGATTGTTATTCATCACACATGTTACAATAAAAACAAACCGAAATAAACAAAATTTGTTTATTTAATAAAAATGTTTGAGTCTACACTCTTGTCTTTTCTCCACCCATTGAACAGGATTATCATGTAACAGTCTATACTATAGACACTCAAGTAATAGACCGGACAACATCCAAAACAACTGTCAAATCGTATGGAAAAATTGAATATGGAACATGGAAATTATGGAAATTATTGATACGTTGCGGATGCGTTGACATAAATTTGACAGAAAACCTATGGGAAAACTGTCAAATTCACGCAAACGCATCCGCAACGTAAATATCAATTCGACATGAAGTTTTCATAAGGGCCAATGTCGCAAACGTAAACAATGGCTTCTGCCGCAAATTTCTCGAGAATGCTAACTTAATCATAGTGAATTACCACAATGATTGAACAGAAGAGGACTTTCCCTTTACAATAGAAGTGGTAGTTTACTTGAGCGAGTTTGCATTTTCAAGAAATTTGCGGAAGAAGCCATTGTTTACGTTTGCGACATTGGCCCTTATGAAAACTTCATGTCGAATTGTGGGCCAGCCGACAAACAACCTGCAAACAACGAGCATGCTCTTGTCACCTGTATACACACAAAGAATGATGATTGTTAGAATTTAAAAAAACCATTGCTTAAATTGAAAAGTTGCGTTGGTTCTTTTTCGTAGAGAGCGGGTCGCTTTCACAATAAGAACGTTCAAACTGTCAAATCAAAAAAAATCTGCTTGATACATTTAAAAGTTGAAACTTTCAAAACGAATTGTAGAACTGTCAAATCGAAAACGTGGCAATGTTGAAAATGAAAGCAAATTATTTTTATTTCAAAATGAACTTTCAACTAGAAAGTAACGTGAAATTCAAATAAAAGTAAGCTTTTAGATTGACATAATATATAGTTTTAACATAAATGTCTGTTTTTCAGATGAATAATTATAAATTTTAATAAGATAATTCTTTGGAAATAATTTTAATATAAATAAAAGTTTGATATAATTGATAAAACATTATTTTTTCATTTTCTAAACGTTATTTTATTGTTACTGCCCGCATAACGAAAAACAATTTGCTATATAGTCGAAACTGTATTTCGAATGTAAGATATATTATCACATTTTATGTTATTGTTATCGAATAGTTTAATCTCATTTTCACCATACGACCTCTACATTAACATATATTGTTATTGTTTGCCATATTGTCATTGAACGGTTTATTATTGTCTGCACTCGGTCTGGATTATATACTAACTTTTTGACATAGAGTACAGCTAAAATTTTGTTCGTGAAAATTGCCATTTTTTTATGGTAACCTAACTTAACCGCCTATTCAGCATATTGTTATTTGGCCTTTTACCATCTGATATATTGTTGAAACTATAGTGGAGATTGTTACCCAAGTAACCACAAGCATTATATCATAACACTAATTCGACTGACTATCAGCAACAGTAATACCATATCACATTTTTTCAACAACTCCCATGCTATGTAGCATTACCTATACATTAAACATGTTATGATGCATTACTATATTTCTACAAACAGCTTAACGTTAAATACGCATTAAGTGATCCATTAATGCATTGTCTCAATAAATGCTTCATTGCTAGCTAAAAAGTAGCATTGGTGCAATATCATCTGGATGACGTTTTCCAATTTCACTTTGGAAATGATAAACATATATGCATATATGCTCGAGCTGAGCTGCCTGTCAGATTCAGAATCGTCACCTTCATTCTTCTTAACCAGAAAGTTTGATTCTGAAAATTTCAGCAAAAAGTATGGATGCATTATGGGGAGTCACGGGTTTTTCTGGTTGTTTATATTCAGAGGACGGAGCTGTTTTTTAACAATCTTTATTCTCATATCTTCATACTTCAGTTTCATCCTGCACCGGGCATCAAAATTGTGTCGGCTTGTTGTGTGATGCACGGCGGTGGGTATGATTTCATTTGTAGCTCGTATCGGGTTGAGGTTTGCACTGATTAAAGGTTAGGGTATCGCAGTCTCAATGGCGTGTTTAGCAAGAAATATCTAAAAATATCTGCATGAAATATGTTCTTATAGAACGACAAAGAGGGTATGTTTGGGGTGTGCTTCCTTAATATTATGCAGTTGTCTTATATAATTCCATTGCTCTTATGGCTAAGAGCGTTAACACAACCGGCATTCATCGATCAGTCGTGAGAAGCCTTGGTTCGAATCCCGACGCAGGAAACACATTTGAGCTTATTAAAAATATATCCCATCATTGCTACGCGCAGATGCCATAAAATAAAATAAAATTACATCCCCACAATAAAACGTAACAAGAAAAATGATTTCATCTAGAAGAAAATTAATTTTCGATGTTTCTTTTTCCAAAATACCTCAAGCTCTATATATGCTTTTTAAAATGCAATAAAACATTTCAGTAGAAGCAGTAATTCAACTGCTGAAAAAGTAACTATGCCCTAAATATACTTATTTTCGGGCTTCAATAAAGCATGTGCGCTAGCTTTAATTTGACAGGAGTGGGGCCCTTTTCGACTTTAGTTCTACTTTAAGGACGCAATTAAGATTAGATTGCTTTATACCAAAAACGTATATCGTAATATAATGCATAATTGATGTATCTATATAGAGCTTCATGGTTACTTGGGTAGAGTCCCTACGGAAGAAAAAACCCATTTGACAGTTGCGTGTGGAAGCAATTTTGGGTATAGGTATGTAAGATACCGTTGGGTATAAATAACTAACTTTCGGTGAATTCTACCCAAAGTAATTTATTTACCCAACGGGTCAGTACATACCTGCACAAATTGGTTCCCACACGCGCTGCAAATGGTACTTTTCTTCTGTATCCGGAGAAAAAGATTGGTAAACACAAACATATTCTAGTTTCATTTAACCGGAGTTTCACGTTGAATTGGACACAAACATCATATTAGTTTGGTTTGACTACCTGCGGTGGTTAAAACAAACTAAAATTTTGAGTTATTGTCTCGGGAATTAAGTAGTTAAGTTCAACTGACATTCGGTTGAATTAACCATTATGTTAGTTGTTTCATTATGACAGCTACGAAAATCAAACAGATTTGTTGGTTGATTCTACCAACGCTTATTGTTTGTTTCAAACAAATTTTAGTATGATTCAAAGTGCATTGCTGTTTGAAATAGCAAATGAAAACGGTTGAATCAACAAACATTTCCGTTTACATTCACCTACATTTCTACTGTTATTTCAAGAATATTTATTTAAATAAAATACTAATTAGAAACCTTAAGTGCACATTTACAATAGACTTCTCTTTGAGAGAAATCTACAAATGTTAATGCCAGCTTTTCTACTATTTTCAGGGTTGTTTTTAAATTAAAATATTAAATATTTACCTATTGTTTAGTGATAGCGCCAGAGCATGCAGCACCGGATGATAGAATATGAAATAAACCTATAAAAAAGTCTGTTTCAAACTCAATTTTAAATTGTTTTTTCTCCTAACAAAATATCAGTTTGATTTTACCGCCGCTCTGGTTGAATCAATCTAAAATTTTAATTTGTTTCCCTGGGTGAACGCAACCTGTGTTTTGGTAATAATAAATCCCTCTCAAGGTGTAAACAACAAAAATATTAGCTTAGAACAACCATAATTTGTGTTGTTTTGTGGTAATATATTAAGGTAGAAACAACCAACCTACCTGTTTGTGTCAAAACGAAATCGTTGGTTTGAAACAAAAAAACGGGCTTTTAAAACAACCAGTTTTTAAGTTTGGATGTCAACCAACAAGTTTGTTGTTTCAAACGGGACTGTTTTTTTTCCGTGAAGTAATAAACCGGACAACGGGAGTCTGCACGCTAAGATGAGAATGCCTAAAATTAGGTATTAATTTTACCTAATATTAGGTTTTGTTGACCATACCCAAAATATCGTTGATATTAAACGATAATAAACAGTAATTTTTACTGAGATTTGGGTAATGTGCACTTTCCAATGCTGGACGTTATTAATTACCTAAAATTGAATAAATTCCACGTCACTGAAGCAGAGCGGTCGCCATATATTTCCAAGTGAAAACGTTATTAATTTTCTTATAATCATATTTTAATCATGTCCAAATCATTGAAGCAATAACTTTTGCATTCATTTTTTTGTTCTATCTCCGACGGATCCTTGTGGAGAGAGTTTGGTGCAGAACGGTGCAATTCGGCATCAATGTTGAATCGTTACAGATAAAATATTTCTGTAGTGGAGGAATCCAGCTACATAATGCAAAAGCGAGTTTAATCGTCGTCGTCGATGACGCTTTTGCAAAATAGTTTTTCGAGCTGTTTATCAAAATAATTCGTGATTAAAAGAGCAACAAATTGTCGATAATGGCGATACTAACCAGTAGCCTATAGTTTGAAAAAATAACCAGAAAGTAATTATCAATTTCAGTTCTAAATACTAAGATTTAACCTCATTTCAGCTTTACTTGGATTCATCCAATATCCTTATTGATACTTTTTATTTTTAATACAAAATAAAATCTGTCATACATTTGATTATTTGTTTCTTCTTGAGTGCAGAATTTGTAAAACTAGTTCAAAAGGATTAATTGTTAAATTGCATGTCTATTTTTAAGCATTCTGTAAAAAAAACTTCAAAACAATACCCAATTTTGAGTAAAAAGTAACGATACAAAATCGGTAATATTGAACGTTTATCTTCCTTCAATACTATTACCCAATATTAGGTAATCTGTGTTTACGCATAATTTAGGTATGTGCACTTTTGAGCGATAATCGGTACTTTTTAACGATCTTTACACGCTCGATTGTAATTACTCTAAACTGAGTAGAAAATGACTCAGTTTCGTTAAAAGTGGAACTACCCTAATTAGAATAATTGAAGTTTACTCATTTTTGATTAACTAGATCACCTGTCAAAGTTAGAGTAAACATTACTCAGTCACGTATGTTTGTATTTTTACAAAACTGAGTAGAAAATGACTCAGTTTTGTTAAAACTGGAACTACCCTAATTTGAGTAGTTAAGGAGTTACTCAATTCTGATTAACTAGGTCACTTGTCAAAATTTGAGTAAACGTTAATCATTATCTAATTTTATTTTTTATTTTGTTTTAATGAAATTGTTGATTGTTTCCGACAACTGTCCAGTCGAAACGGAAGAGTCGAAATACTTTGAATTTGTAAATTTATGGATTGATTGTATTACCCAACAAACATCAGTGTCGAATAACCGCTTCTTCAAACAAATTTGGAGAAATTATTCAGCTTTCTAGAAGAAAAAGCTGAACAATTTCTCTAAATTTGTTTGAACATACAGTTATTCAGTATTGATGTTTGTTGGGTCATGGAATGAATTCGGCACTTTGACGTGATAACTTCTTGATAACTTTTGATCGACTGAACCACGTTTTTTCGCTTTTGACAGCTTCATTGTAATTACTCTATTTATATAATTATAGCGCTTTTACAATCAGAGTAGCATTTACTCAGTTTCCTTATATCAAGTTACTCAGTTTTTGACATTTAGCATCGAAATACGAAACTGAGTGAAAGTTACACTATTTAGAGTAGATCTGAACGAGCGTGTAGGTATTCTGATCTTAGCGTGTGGCACAGTTGATATACATGCTCATTAGGATTTACCCAAATTTGAGTAAAGCTAACCCAAATTCATAAAAATTGGAACTACTCAAAATGGGGTAACCAGGTCTATACACAAATTTGGGTAAACCCAGTTTTTATTTAATTTTGGGTTAGTTCTACTCATTACAATAAAACATGCTTTTTATAGAAACTGGGTAAAATTTTAAAATGAAAAAGTACCCGTGGCAGCTATTTAAGCTTTTTCTTTTTTATTCTTCCCATGTAAATCGACTACTCTACAATAATAATATTCATACATACAGCAAGCGAGTTGGCCAGATAGGAGCTCAATCCCTGTATGGCACCCGCCAGCGAGACTAATGAAGGATAGCTCTCCGCCAGCCGTTCATCCTTGGCAACACTCATCAAGGTTTCCAGAATCCGGTGCTGTCGCGCATCGCTTATGCATTTTATTGGAGCCGAACCAGCTGTGGCTGAAAGGCTCCTAAATAAAGATAAATCAATCAATCAATTGCTCATGCATTCCTGGAATTCTTTAGCCATCAGTCCGATCTGTTCGAACCTTTTCTACTACAAGCGGTTGCTTGGCTTTCGCAGATCCAACACCCTGATTATGTCGCCCATCAGCTGCGACATGTCAAAGTTTTTATTCTGGCACCTGTAAACAAATAGATCCTGGATGACGACCGTGGCCAATACGCACTCCCGGGTACTTACCGACGACTTCACATAATGGATGCACTCACAAACGATCTTTTCGACGTACTGTCGAACGAGTTGAGTCCGGAACAAATCGAGAATCTCTTTTAGCTTTCGGGAACCGTTCGGAAGCCTCGATGCTGTTCACTGTGATCACTGTTTTTCCTGTAAAACTTTGAAAAAAGTAAAAATATGTGTCCATTGTCCATAATTACCGCGCTATATTCCCCAGCCGACTGGCGTGTTGGAAAGCATGAATCGGACATGGCAGGAAATGGCCTTGTGCATGTGGTTGGATGCAGGACTCGGGAAGAACAGTTAGGGAAAGGTCGTCATAATGGCAGCTTATTTTCAAAATCGTCTTCAATCGGAAGTTTTTCCAGTTATCTACAAAGAGAATAATTAGTTGATAATCTCTTTTACAAATTATACTGTTTAAACTTACTTTAGAAAAACTCAAATATTATTTAAAGAAATATCACACAGTAGTGATTACTTTAATTAACTTTATTGGTTTGATTTGAATGAAAATTTGAATTGATTTAGAACTTTTTTATGAATTGAAACAAATAGAAATCTTGTATTGAAAAGCAACAAATCGTTTTGTTGATTCAAAACAGAGTGATTTCTTACCGTGAAAAAATATTTTGTTCAAACAATAAATTAAACATTTGAGTTAAACGATAAATGTGGTTGTTATTGCAAGTTTCACGAATTCCTAGACATTTGTGATGATTGGACTTGCAGTGTATTTTTTTCGCACTCATATTTTCCCAAAAATTTGCATTGACAGTTAGTTTGCATTTAGCGTGCATATGTATTTACATGACGTATTTATGATTGTTGTTTGTTTACATGTGATACCAATCAAATCAACAGAACAGCACAAAAAAGTTTTTCGAACCAAATTCCGAACCTGCGAAAAAGAAACGCTGTCAGAAATATCCGGCATTGGAGTCGGGCACCAGTACGTACACGGAAGATGAATTTTTAATGGACACGGAAAAGGATCCGAAAGAAGAGTATGACGACGATTTGAATCCACTTCCGCTGGACATCAATTACGATGCTGATCATCAACAACAGCAACAATATCGCATCGCCAATCTGCTGTTGAAAGCCAACATTAAAGATTCCTACTTCCCCATTCCTACCCGAATCATCGAAATCCCCAACCTCGACCAAGCCACGAGTTTTTCGGCTTTCCAAAACTAACCTAGTAAGTAAGTTATTGTCGTTGTTAAAATGGAATAAAAAACTCGGCTCCGTTATGCCTATGGCACTTGAGCCTCATAAATAAATAAGTAAGTTAAAAAAGGAGGTATGCTCCTTCCTGTATTTTTATTCCGCTACACATCCTTAAATTCTATTCTTTTTGTTATCGTCCGTCTCCGTCTGCGTTTAAAGGCATTTCCGTTCCACTTGGCTTTTTCCGGACTCTTCATACTCCTGAGAAGAAATCCACATCTGCTTGAATGTTCCGATGCTTGCCAGAATAGATCCGCCTATCCAAGCTCCGGACCGCCGTTATACGGAACCGTTGACCGAAATCATTTTCAACCGAGTGTTGGATGGTGCCCGGTGCTCGATTCAAACGTTCCGGGAAGCCAGGCAGCAGAGTATTTCCACCGGTAACAATAACCGAGCCATACGCGCACGTCAGCGTCTCACATTCCAACGCTGGTGGAAGCCAACTGACCTGCTCCCAGCATCGTATGGTCAAATAAGCTTTCAGCCAGTTTAAAATACTCCGGACCGAAATACTGATAATACCCGTTGGGGAATTCGTAATGCACTGCCGGAATCTGAGCAGACCGAAGTCAGATCGATATTCTGACCCTCAAGGTATTGACGGCATTGCAGCGAAACGGGGATTTCACAACGGCTTGACTGAGAACATATCGTTCCTAGAAAAAATAAGTGAACTTTTTTTTTCGATTGATTTAGAATGTGCATATTCATTTTACATGAACTGGAACAGCGGAAGTGTGAGTATCCACAACCAAAGCAGTGGCTCTGCCGTTAGCAAATGCCGCCAAAACAGCATTCTTAACAAAGAAAACGCTATATTTCTCGAACATCAGCTCCGTCAGCCTTTCTCTATTATTCCGTACATTCCACGCTGCTTCGGAAAACAATACAGGATGGTACATCGATTCCGACTGGATACCTTTTGCGTACGTGTAATCTAGCTCCTTCTCGAAAAGATCCCAATTGTCCACCATTACGTCCTTTATGTAGGTTTGAATCTCCATGTTCGGTCTAGGAACGCTGACGAATGTTGTATCAACGTAGTATTTATCAGCTGAAATAAAGTGAAATCCTTGATTAAATCCTTCGTTTTTATTATTCGACTACAAGCCGCAACTCACTGCTGGTGACATTGTTGTCCGATTTTGTTTCCAAATCCGAGTTCAGTATCCGGAAGGATAATTTGTTGTTGTTCGTCAGTTGCTTACACGGTATTCTCAATTTACGCTTTTATGACTATAAAGTATGCTCTTTCGAGGGAAACTGGGACTACGCCAAAAAGGAGTATATTACTTTTACTCTCATTTGCGCAAACCGAATATACGTCAAAATGTGCATACTTTTTACTCCTAGTAAAGAAGTAAAACATACATACTTTTTACTCATTTTGAAAAGTAAAATATGCATACTTTTTACTCCTTTTGAAAAGTAAAATATGCATACTTTTTACTCCTTTTGAAAAGTAAGAGATGCATACTTTTTACTCCTTTTCAACCTTAAAAGATGTATACTTTTTACGCAATTCGAAATGTCGATTATGCTCGAGTGTTGCTGAAAACGAATCAATTCCGTTATTTAAATACGCAAGTGAAACAGACATCTATAAATTACACAGCCATGTTTATTAATTGAAAAAAAAAACAAAAACCTGTCTAGGTTTTGCGCAGAAATTTACTCACGCATTTCGTTACAGAGTTGATTAAAAAACGTTCTGGAACTAATTGTTTTAACCTTATTGCAGCGGCTGCATTGTCGAGAAGGAAATGGATATAGTTTTTGAACTACCAGTAAATTGGTCTCAAGCTCGGTCTCAAGCTTTATGATTCGGCCCCAATAATCTCTGCTTAATAATCGCATCCGAACACAGGGCATGGAAGACCTGTTTTGTTTCAAATAGTGTTAAACATTTGTAATTACTTACATATGCAAATATTTAAGTTACCTGTCAATATCGTAAATGCGTCTTAATCCAACGTAATAGATAATTGCTCCATTTTCTGTACTGCGACAGCCTAAAACAGTTCCGGAACTTAAAATACTCAACAAATAAATGCTTAATTGAAAATGGCGTCAGCATCAAGTCACGGGCAGAGAAAATTTTCTTTTCTCAGCGGTGCTTACTTTTTACACATTTTTTGTCGCTGTTGACATACTTGAAAAGGCGTAAAAAGTACTCTTCATTAGTGTATACAAACTAGTCACTTTTTGACGTATCCATTATAATCTTAATAATGTGCAAAATATTGTCATAAAAGGAGTTTTCCAGATTTACCGTGTAAGGATGATTTGACATTTCGCCCAAGGTGAATTTAATACTTCAGGTGGTCTATTTTCTTCAGTTTGTAGGAAAGACGGGTGGAGTAGCGGGGTATCAAAGAGATTTAGCAGTGGAGCGAAAGAGTAAGGAACACTCAATAGTGTATTACGCACATAATGACAGCTGTTTATTGCTATTTTGCCTAAGAGTGAAGAGTTCTAAATGAATGTAAACGGTTTGGGCTAAATGTTTTGTTTACAAACATTAGCACGTGTACTTTCCCTCCCGAAATATTGGTAAACAAACCGTGCAGCCTGACGCATCATATCCCATGGCATAGAACACAGGCCTGGCAGTGTGAAACTAATCATCTCCTTTACTCGTTTGTTTAAAATGGAACTGCGAGTTTGACATCACAGGCACTATTGCATAGGTGTAAAGGAGATAGCTTCAGTCTGCCAGACCAGTATTTTACTTGATATGGATTGTATTAGTATGCGTTTAAACATGGCTGAAATTCTCATATACAGTATTGAGACCACCTGAAGTATTAAATTCACCTTGATTTCGCCGAGCAGTGTGCACGCTAACTCAAACAACAGTAAATGTAAATTTTGGGACAATGTTGAGTGTGATAAAAAAATCACTGTGACAAAAAAATTCTCACACAACTCTTATAAGGTGCAAAAAGCGCAATATAAATCAAACATTATTTAAATTAATATCACACAGCAGTGATTACTTTGACTAATTTTACTGGTTTGACTTGAATGAAATTTTTAATTAATTTTGAACTTTTTTATGAATTGAAACAAACAGAAAGCTTGCATTGAATACCAACAAAATATTTTGTTGATTCAAAGCAGAGTGATTTCTTAGGGTGACAAAAAACTTTGTTCGAGCAATAAATTAATAATTTGAGTTTAAATACATATGTGATTGTTCTGAACCACACAACTGTGATTACTTCAAATAATTTTATTGTACATTAATTGTTATGTTATATATTCTCCGTGCGAGGAGTAACGATTATGATGTAGAAGGAGATGTTCGCTCATCACCATGAGGCACCGAGAGTGAACAACAATGTTTTTGGCTAGAATTAAAGATATGAAGAGAAAGTTTTGATAGTTCCGCTAGTGTGCGGCAGGCTTGGAAATTTAACAGATGTTTTATGAAAATTGAGCGAAAAGGGCATGTGTACAGTGGTACTCGAACCAACGACATTTTTGCCTAACATCCCACTGCGGGGTAGGTCGAAGCACGGACTATGTCCGCCACTTCAACAGGCAAAAATGTCCGGTTGGAAGACGCTCATGTACCACTGTGGCTTGTATAGTTATTCTAGCGATCTATTGTGTGCACTCTGTTTACTGATGCGCACATGGGAGAGGAACTCTCTCCTTTTTGGGGTTTGTTTTGATTCGCACCGACGACTCTCTTTAATTCTAGCCAAAAACATTGTTGTTCACTCTCGGTGCCTCATGGTGATGAGAGAACATCTCCTTCTACACTCAGTAGCAAAAAAAAAGCCGAGCAAAATTTTGCTTCCAAAAAATGCCATGTTCAACCTACTGTAACTTTGTCAATTATCAATATTTTTAACTGAAACTTTCACCACACTATAAACAATGTATAGACCGTATGTGGTCGAAATTTTATGTTGATCAGGCTTATAAATTTAAAGTTTTCATTACATATGTGAAAAAAGTCATTTTTGTAATAATGTGGACGAAATTTGAACTGTTTCCAACAAGTGGTTTGGACTACAGCTGGCGTCAAAGTTGACGCATCAACATGAGTATTTCCCTTTTTCACCCGATATTGACCGTGCTGAAATATCGGTGCAAAAAAAAAGCCGAGGTGAATTCATCTTATTAAGACACATGATTTGTTACGCCTGAAATATCCAAAATAACTAGTGTAACTCACGAAGAACTTCAAAATATGGCATACAGCATCAATTGGATTGAAAAAACTACGTATACAGAGTTATACAGTATTACTAGAAGAATTCCCCTCGGCTTTTTTTTTGCACCGATATTTCAGCATGGTCAATATCGGGTGAAAAAGGGAAATACTCATGTTGATGCGTCAACTTTGACGCCAGCTGTAGCCCAAACCACTTGATGGAAACAGTTCAAATTTTGTCCACATTATTTCCTATGTATTTATTGGCTATTGTGAAATTTAAAATATGTTATCTAAATTTTACACAGAATTAGGGATTTTTGAAATTGGTATATACAAAAATGGCTTTTTTCACTTATGTAATGAAAACTTCAAATTTATAAGCCTGATCAACATTTAATTTCGACCACATACAGTCTATACACTGTTTATAGTGTGGTGAAAGTTTCAATTAAAAATATTGATAATTGACAAAGTTACAGTAGGTTGAACATGGCATTTTTTGGAAGCAAAATTTTGCTCGGCTTTTTTTTTGCTACTGAGTGTACATCATAATCGTTACTCCTCGCACGGAGAATATATAACATAACAATTAATGTATGTAAAACCATAAATGGTGGTAACCATTAATTATACTGGTGGGGACCAGTATCGCATCGCTTCACGGTGTTTCTCTCCGAGGTCTCTACGTTGGAGACGACGAGAAAAACTTTAGTGATCGTCAGTCGGTGCGAATCAAAACAAACCCAAAAAAGGAGAGAGTTCCTCTCCCATGTGCGCATCAGTAAACAGAGTGCACACAATAGATCGCTAGAATAACTATACAAGCCACAGTGGTACATGAGCGTCTTTCAACCGGACATTTTTGCCTGTTGAAGTGGCGGACATAGTCCGTGCTTCGACCTACCCCGCAGTGGGATGTTAGGCAAAAATGTCGTTGGTTCGAGTACCGCTGTACACATGCCCTTTTCGCTCAATTTTCATAAAACATCTGTTAAATTTCCAAGCCTGCCGCACACTAGCGGAACTATCAAAACTTTCTCTTCATATCTTTAATTCTAGCCAAAAACATTGTTGTTCACTCTCGGTGCCTCATGGTGATGAGCGAACATCTCCTTCTACATCATAATTTTATTGGTTTAATTTGAATGAAATTTTGAATTGATTTGAAACTTTTTCATGAATTGAAACAAATAGAAACTTTGTTTTGAATACCAACAAAATATTTTGTTGATTCAAAGCAGAGTGATTTCTTTGCGTGTAGACATGTCTGACATGCATATACCAGATTTATGAGTAATAGAGTGAGAATTACCCTCTTTCATAAATCGACTTAAGCCTAGTATGCAGCTCAAAAGTAATGTGCCTTAGGATAGGACAAGAAATGGTCAAGAAATGCTTTTACTGTCGGAATTACTTACCTTGTATGCAGCTGAAAAGGAAGGAAAACTTCGTAACGTTAGTAACGCCTGCTCATGTTATCTAAATGGGGCTGTCACTTTTCCATGCGGAATAATATTCCGTTCGATTATTTCGCAAGGAAAAATGACATTCCACCCATACTTGAGCAGTTGTCAAAATTACTTCGGTAGAAATGGCGAAAATTACTTCAGGTCTTTACTTGTCAGCTGCATACTAGGCTTTACCCATGGTTTGACGTTTCAGCCTGTTTTATGAAAATGGGTGAAAGTTACTCAATTTTGGGTAAATCCGAATGAGCGTGTACCCATTTTTCGTTACTAACACACCCTGAAAACACCCTGCTCTTCGTCACCTGTATAGAGCTCATTGTTCCTCTGCCTTGACCGCATTGTTTACATAACGCCTGATTCGCATTGACAGAAACTTCAGTTGCGCATTCGCTTCGATTCTGAAAATTCAGTTCGCAGAAAACCGTCGTTCGAAGCAGACTACAAGAGCGAAAGTAGAGTCAAGCGCTAGGTCAAGCGTCAAGTTTAGTGAAGCATCTAGAAGCCGCGTGTGCGTGAAAATTTTCATAACCTTATTTCCAGTGATTTTTTTTAAATTCTCGTTTAATTAATAATATTCATTAGTTTATAGCTGTAAATAGTTTAGAGAAGTAATATTTCGTTTAATAAGTGATAGAATATAAGTGACAAATAGAAATTAAAAAGAAAAATCGATATTTTTGATAAGCTAGGTTACAGAAAAGAGTGAAGGACGCCAAGTTCATGCTTGGTTAAGACTAAACATGGCTTCCGCACAAACAGACAACTCAAAAATGCCACCTGATAAAGGTAAGGATTGGATGGATACAAATTTACCCCACACTGACGATGAAGAATTTTTCGAAGGATTCCTTTGAACATGAGCAACCAATCCAAAAAGAAAACCAACTAAGAAAAAGACGAGAAAACAACACACACCAAGAGAAACAAGTTAAACAACCCAAGAAATCACAAACACAACACTACACAAGATCACAAACACAAAATCAATCAAAAGATACAGAACAAACGACAAACACCAACAAAAACCTCCTAAATAACTGGAAAAAAAATACACAACACGACGTTTTATTCATTGAACCTATCTCAATCAAGGAAGGAGAAAATCTACTCGAACCCATGGAGGTAGGTAGATTTCTTCAAGAGCTAGGGTTAGACCAATTCACCGAATTGAAACGTGCAGGACAATACAGATACAAACTTATTTACAAACGAACAAAAGACGCCGAATAGATAGTTAACTCTACACAAACACTAAAAAACAACAATTATAAAGCTTTCATACCAAGAATGTTACTGGAGACAACAGGCATACTAAAGAACGTACCTATCACACTCACGGAAAGAGAAATTTATCAAAACACAATCTCAGACAAAAAAATAACAAGAATCGAACGAATCAAACGACGCAAAGACCCTCGAGACTCAAAATCCAGTTTGATTGACACAAGATTTATCAAAATCACTTTCGAAGGACCCGAACTACCGCGAACAGTCTCAATCTAAGGTGTTCGCGAAAAACCAGAAATCTACATTTATCCAGTTAGGATCTGTACGTCATGTTGGAGACTAGGGCACAAACAAACGGCTTGTAAAAGTAAAAAATCATGCATCACCTGCGGCAAGTACATTACAGAAGAACACACACATTGCGATGAAAAGCAAAAGAAAAATTGTAGAAACTGTGGAGGAAATCACCTCTCAACATACAAAGAATGTCCAGAGCGAGCTAGATGGGAAAACATAAACATAACGATGACCGTAAATAAAATGACTTTTCAGGAAGCTGAACAGTTTTATCCAAAACCAAACATAAGGACTTCCAACAACTTTGCTTTACTAGAGTCTGCCGTTGAATTCCCACAATTGGAACAACCAAGTACGACGAACACAACTTTCAAACGAGTAAATCAAAAGACCACACCCAAACTTGACTACAGAACAATAAAACAAAACATAACAACAAACACTGAAGAACTCAAAAGAAAGAACAAAACAGAAATACAAAGAAACATTTTCCCGACTGTTGAGAACTACCCCGAACAGGTTCAGGTGATCAGAAATAACCCACACAAAGTTACAGAAGCAGAAAAAATACAAACTGAACAAGAAAATTTAAACAAACAGCTACAACAAATTTTAGAAAAGATTACAGACAAAACTAGTGACAATAAAATAGAATCAGATGTTTTGCTGATTGAAATAGCATCAATAATACAAAACTTAATAACGTTTACCAAATCTCACCATAGTAAGTGATACCATTTTTGTTAGGCACATTCATGGACCATTACTTCCAAGGTGATTTAAATATATCGCAAATAAACATACACAGCATAAGACCACTACACAAAAGGGAAACAATAAAAACATACTTAAAAACAAAAAACGTACATATATTCCTTATTCAAGAGACTTGGCTAAAGCGAGACGAGAAATTCAAATTTCTCAATTATAATTTTGTAAAAAACTGTAGACCAGATGGCTACGGAGGCACAGGAATTCTAAAACATCCTTCATTAAGAAACGAAGAAATAATAATGACAGACATAGATTTAGAACTAACAGCAATAAAAATTAAAAACATTAAACAAATGATAATATTTATATCACTATACATACCACCTGACACACCACTAAAAGAAATCAAAGATCCACTTGAAAAACTTTTCCAATACATGACGCACAGTACAATACCAATATTCTTAGGTGGAGACTTCAACGCTCACCACCCTAAATGGGACAACGTATCAAGTAAAACGGAAAGGAGAGGCGAATTAATCTGTGAGTTATTTGAAAACAACGACATCATATTCTTAAATACAGGAGCAACAACAAGATGGGAAGATCTTAATTCCACACCTTCTGCAGTAGATTTAACGATTACAACATCAGACATAGGACCATTTATCAATTGGGAAACGAGCAATGAAGATATAGGATCAGATCATAAATTAATAGAATGTAGAATTGCTCTTTTCAACAAATTCATGAATAATTCGAAAAGAATAATAGTAAGCAAAAAAAAAACGCTATAGAAAACCTTAATCAAATAGACCCTAAAACATTAAACAACATTGCAGATCTAAATAAAGAAATAAACCAAGCATTAGAGAACGCTACATACACAATACATGCTAACAGTAAGAAACAAATTAAACCATATTGGAATGAAAATATCAAAAAATTATATGAAATAAAAAATAAAAAACATATAGAGTTTAGAAACAATCTCACATTAGCAAACAAACACGAATTCAAAAAAGCAGAACGAAATTTTAAAAAAGCTCTGAAAAACCAGGTAACTGAATATAGAATGAAAATGCTAGACGAGATAAATGAACAGACGAAAGTAAACGAAATGTGGAAAATAGTAAGATGCGTTAGTGGAAACTTTAAACACAAAGATAATTCAGATATAATAAACAATAAAGCGCTAGCTACTAAATTCATGGAACTAAATTTTAAAGAAGAAACAGATACTAACCAAATACTTAACCTTACTAACTATGACGTTGAAGAAGAATCATATATGGCACCCCTTAGCATTAAACAGATGATGAAAACTGTAATAGAAAGGAAGGACTCATCTGCTCCTGGACATTATCATATTATTTCTTAAAACAGATTAATCTAAGTCTACTCACTAAGATACTAGAACTAACAAACCAAGTGTGGTTGGATGAAAAAATACCAGAGGAGTGGTTAATAATAAAAATAATACCAATTCTTAAACAAGGCAAAGATAAACTCAAAGAAACAGTAATTAATATAAATTTAAAAATAATCAATAATTAAGTTAAAAAAAGACTAAACCTATACACAGGGCAACATCAATTAGTACCTAAATTATCATATGGATTAAGAGAAGGATATTCTGCAATAAACTGTGTTAACCACATCAACACGTTAGTTATGGAAACAAAAAGACAAAAGGAAATAGCAGCAACAATTTTCTTAGACCTTTCAAAAGCATTCGATTCCGTAGACATAAATTTATTATTGAAGCAATTAGACAACCTAAAAATTCCAAGAAAAATAATCAACTGGTTGAATCTATACCTAAAAAACAGGAAAATTGTGATACAGACATCACAAGGAGAAATAACGCAAAACACTAATCAAGGATTACCACAAGGGTGTCCACTTTCACCTGTATTATTTAACCTATACACACGAACGCTTCATGAAATAACAACAGATAAAACAGTGTTCATTCAATTTGCAGATGATTTCTCAATAACTATCATAGGCGAAACACTAGAAGAGGTAGAATTAACATCTAACATCATTTTGGAGAAAATTGAAGAACAACCCAACTAACATTTTTCATTAGGTAAACGCTTCATTGGCAATACGTATACAACGTTAAACTGAGTAATGGCTAAGAAGTGGTTGCACAAGCGTCCAGCCAATGAATCCTAGAGGGTTTTGAGCTGTTTAGTGGAATACCTGTAACTAGAAATTAGAAGAAGAATTAGTATCTTCCATTTAATTCCAACTACCTTTGCTTATCTTCGACAGATACGCGTATTTCGTCTACAATGTGCAGACTTCTTCAGTGTCTCGTACTAATAACTCGACAGTCGAGTTATTAGTACGAGACACTGAAGAAGTCTGCACATTGTAGACGAAATACGCGTATCTGTCGATGATAAGCAAAGGTAGTTGGAATTAAATGGAAGATACTATGTAATTCTTCTTCTAATTTCTAGTCCAGCCAATATTTTCACAGGCAAATCTGGCGAATCTACCCAGCTTCATGAAATTGCCAAAAACAAGAAGCGTGTATACACCTTTTAAAAAGTTAGTATCATCACCCATTTGCAGCTTCTATGTTTGATAATCATTCTCTCAACTTTTTCTCAACTTGTATACAGCTGATACTCTGCTATACATACGAAAAAGTTTTTTACAGCTTCATTCCAACTAACTGAACAATGTTCTTACAGTGCGCAAATGGTAGCTTTTGTACAGCCTTTCGAAATCCCGCCATGCAGAAAATGGAATCGGTTTATAGCCTAGGAAGCTTTTATCCAAAAATTATACAACTTATTACGTATCTGTTCTCAAAGACAGTGCTTTGTTCATAGCAATTTCTATTTTTAGAACTGTGGAAAACAGCTTTTTATTGCTAGTCTTAACACGTTGATATAAATGCTTAAACATAGTTACCCAAGTAACACAACTTGTTATGTAATGATCAAAAATTCATCTTTAATACATGATCTCGTGTATTTTTCTAGTACACATAACTTATTTTTGGTATCTTATATGACCAAAACAGCGCAATGAAGCGATCTGTTTGAAACATCTTTAAGGTCACACAAGAAGTTTTTATATACAGATTTAGGACTAATAATACATTTTTAAGATGTATTGAATAACATGCTCTGAACATGATGATGTTTCATCTTGATAGTTTCTAGCATCATAATAACAAATAGGTTATAATCAAGTAATTTCAAAGTAAAAACCATTGCAGAAATACATGAACATGACATGCTTGTTTGAGAAATGTCAAACGAATAGAAGTCAACAAAGATTGTTATGATTGAGAAAATTGAGTTTGTTTATGAGGAGAATATTCACAACTCATAGTAAAAAAAAATGACCAAAATTTTTTGGCCAAATCAATTATTAAATAAATATCAGAAATCTAAAGATTATTAGTGCTCAGAACGTGTAACAAAATATCATATGCGAGGCCGCTTTTATGGTGCAACCGCAGACAGACGTTCAAGCTCGAACAAAAGAATTCAAATTTGTTGTGTAAAATTCCATCTTGCACAGTAGCGCCGCCTATGCAACTAATTGCTACATTAAATCTGAAAGTTTGTCTGGCAACCCATTTTTCCCCTACCAATCAAAACAAATCTGTGGCGCCATCTGTTAGCTTATTGCTACTTGATATCTTGAGGGAAGCCATGTTTTTACACAGGTTAATGAGATGAAGTCGAACGTCTGTCTGCGGTGCAACTTTTGGATTTACTCCTGCATAATTTATGCCCCGTTCTAGAGATTAAAATAACAACAGAAAATTCTCTTATATTTTGCAAGTTTTCAGCATCTCAGTTGGAATCATCAAAAATCGTCATGGTGGATTAGACACATGGTCTACACTGTCGATTAAAATTATTTTTAAAACATATTTTTTTTCTAGATTATCGATCAATTTTCTTTCTTACTCATAATGTATCACAATTTATCTTTCGAAGTTTTTAGTGATAATTGTAATCAAAATTTCAACCGGAAATATAATTTTGTCCTTAGCTATGACGTGAAGTTGAAATTGAGTCCAGAATACATCTTTAGAGCAGTCCAATAACATACTCATGATGGTCCATTGCAAATTATTTGAGTTAGTTATTATAACATCATAATAACCATATTATGGCATCTTCTTAGTGAAATGTCATTTGGCTCCATTAATTTGAGAGAAAATGACGTTTCTTGTCGTCCGTCACAATAATTCAACTGCTGATGAGGATTGTTATTGCACGCTATAGTTCCGAAAAATATGTTTATTTTTTTCTTGTAGTAAGACCAATTCTGTATCCGTTTCTTAACAAGATATCTTGCAAATGGGCTAGGTCTGCTTTTTAATCGTTATGAAACATTTATAAAAAGTAATGGGAATTCATAAACATATTCATCATATTCATAACAAACATAACTGTCAAATTCGATCTGTGTCTACATCTGCTAGTTTGACACTTGTTGGATTGAATTGTTGTGTTCATGAATTTCTGCATTTAGTTTTACTTTTCAATAACTTGATTATAACCTGTTGGTTTTTGTGATGCTATAAACTACCAATATAAGACATCGTCTTGTCAAAAGCATGTCATGCAGCGCATCTTTAAAACTTCTTACACGACCTAAAAGATGTTATACAAAAGTCGGTTAATTGCGCTGTTTTGGCCATATATGAGTCTAACATAAAGTCATATGTTCTAGAAAAATACATGAGTGATATGATAGGCCAATGTTTTGCGATAACATCCTCTCAGCTTTTTCATAACAAAAGAAGTTTTTCATTTCATTTTTAATACTCTTGTATAACATAATTTCGAGATAACTGACCAAAGAGATGTTTTTGGTGTTACTTGGGTTACTACACAGCAATCGAAAAAATATGTATGTCAAACACTGTTTACAATACTCGTGGACGATATTACGGCAATGATGCTGTTTTACCGTTGTAAAGCGCAATTAACATATAACTATATGAATTTTGTATTATAATGTTTATATACATAAATTTATATATCACTTACCCGTGTACTTACCGGATTCGAACTCTGCACCTTCACCATAAGATCGGTGACTGTATCCTCAGATCCATATCAGCTGTGAGGAATTCCGGTACCCGTATTCAAAGTGTTCATACCATATTTTAGTTCTAATAATGCTGTACAACAATGATTGCTGAAGCTCTCTACGAACAGGTTCATACTGTTTTGAAAATTAGTGTTACCGAGATTATTATAGTCTAAACATGATCACCGTCCAATTTTCGTTGTCATCTATGCCGCGCTCGGACTCAATTGTTGTAATTTTTTAAACGACATTAATATCAATTTCATTTAAAACAGTTGTTATAGCAGTCTATTAATTATTGCTATATTATGAATTTCCTGTAATTAAAAAAAATCCACTATGACTGGGAATTGAAAACCTGATCTTCTACTCAGTGACCCGATAGAATAACCACTAAGCCACCGAGTCATATTTATCAATCTGTTCACTTATTGTGTAAAAGAAGTAAATCTTATTTTGAATTTATGTGAAATAATATTATCAAAACAATTAAATACATTTAACTTCAACAGAAATTGTTCGTTTAAATGCAACAAGATTCTATTTAATCCTATACACACAAAATTGTATCCGTGTTTAATTTAGCCGTTTTACAGTGCACGAAACCCTGACATTGTATCGAGCATGTGTGCAATATTTTTTGTAGCAAAGCAGCATTATTCGCTCGAGAGCAAATATTCTAAAATAAATCGTCTGTTTGTCTATGGTACAATAATGCATAGAATGACAGTACTTGCCTGTAAAAAATATGCTGCTGGTTATAGACCATTTCATGAGACGTTTCTGATCAGCTGATGCTCATGTTCATGAATGAACATTGACAGGAGCTATCTATCTACCTTCTGTGAGGAGCAAAATAGCTCCTGCCATTCAGTAAAATAGTCTATAAACATAACATCTTGTATACCTTTAACAAACGCTCGTGCAAGCGAGTCTCCGATAAAGCACCTGATGCGCAGCTTATTTATTTGGCCGTTAATAATTTATCCGTTTAAATGTAGAGGAACCAGTTAATCGACGAATGGTTGCAAAAAATCGTTGACTGTAAGGGGCTTAGATTTGCCGTGAAATATTCCAATTATCGTTGGTTTGATAAGTGACATACGGTGTATGTTGCTCAAAATAGGCCAAAGCTGGTACTCGGAAGTTTAGACACTTGCTTTGTGGTTCATAGTTCTGATCGTACGGATAATTTCCTGAGTATAGTTTAGACTCTAAACCTCATTCCATAAGAGATCGTATGAAATGATTATTGTTGGTTGAAAGCATGTCTCTTATACACTTTCAATTGACGTCGTATAGTCTCGTGGGATTGTGGCTCGGCTCTGTATGCCGAGGTTCACGGTTCGAATCCCGATTGCAACTTTTTTTTTTCATTTGAGGAAAATATTCAGACGATCGTCATATGAACGTCTTTCCATTAGGGAACTGTATAAAATTTGCAATTATGTCTTCTGGCAAGTTTTCATACGATATTCGAATGAATTACTCTCTATTTGTTTGCTCAGTGTACTTATACAACATTCTATACAGCTATAATCACTAAGCTGTATAGCGGCTAAGGTATTTTAATAGAAAGGCTTTTGAAAAGCTTTAACAAAGCTAACAGATAAAACTGTGTGAGAGAAAACAGAATGATTATTCAAAAGCTTAACCGACTAATTTCTTAGCTACATAAACAAGCTGTGTAAATGCAGACAAACATTGTTCGCATAAGAGCTTTTTTTTGTAAAGTATGCAACCTAGAGCTAAATGTTGTGTTAAAGCTGTGTTACATGTATCGATTTTTTAATTCTACTTATACTGCCGTGAAATGCATATCAGTCCCATATGAATAGGAAAGCAAGCAAAGATGAGACTGATATGCGTTTCACGGCAGTATAGCTTATTCAGCTTCACTTGCTTTTATACAATTATAAAACAGCTTATAAGTTCTTAATTTCGGCTTAGGCAACTAAACATGTTAGTTGGGAACTCTTAGCATTAAAAATCAATGTGAACCCCGATAAATCAGCAGTAATTTTATTTAACTCAAAACTCAACGATAAAATTAATGTTAAAATAGGTGACAAACTATTAGAACAGAGAGAACATTTTGTTATTTAGGCTATATCCTGGATAATAAACTCACACATAAAACACACATTAATTTCGTAAATAATAAAATTAAGAAGAGATTAAACATAATGAAAATGATCTGCAAAAAGAGCGAAGGTGCACATCCAAAAACTGCATTAAAAATTAACAAAGCTATTATTAGATCTCAAATTGATTATGGACTCACACTTTATGGAGGAACAGCTAAAACTAATTTAACAAAACTCAATTCAACTTTTAATTCGTCACTACGTACGTGTTTAAGACTCCTAAAGTCAACACCAATCAACGTCCTTTACTCAGAATCTGGCGAAATTCCTTTACACCACCGAGCTAAATGGTTGAGCCTACAAAAAGAAGCTATTAAAAAACATTTTTCTGCGTAATTAAACGTAACACCTATTACTCAACTAACATCAAAATTCTTAGAACTAGACGAGCTACCGAAAAATTACACATTCCTAGAATACACAATATTTCAAAACAATTACTTAATAATATTGACTCATAATCGTACACATTATACCTTAGAACTTACTTACAATACCGGTAGAAAAATAGAAACTACAATACAAGTGGACATTCCGGGAATAAAAACTAAAAATATGAATAGTGAATTAATAAAAAAATTAACAATAAGCCATCTAAATGAAAAATATAGTCAGTTTGAAAAAAATTACACTGACGGGTCGAAAACGGCTGAGGCCTGTGGTATTGGAATATGATATGAGTCAAATAACGAAGAATTGAAGAGTAGGGTTAACAATTCTATGTCCATCATGAATGTTGAGATGATGGCTATCAGTACGGCCATCGACATAATTAACACTAAAGAACACAATCAAGTTGTTATATGCTCAGATTCAAAGTCAGCTCTAACAAACATCAAAAACAGAAATGCAAAAGACAATTTTATTACTCACAATATAATAGATAAATTGAAAAAAACAAACAAAACTATATACCTACAATGGGTTCCAGGTCATAAAGGAATCTCAGGAAATGACCATGCAGACAAACTATCCAAAGAAAATTGTAATAGTGAACAGAAGATATACACAAAAATTCCATTAAATGACACAATTAATTTAGACAAACAAGAAACACTAGATGACTGGATACAAGAATACACAATAATATCCACAAAAAAGGGCATTAAACACTACAACCTACTTCCTAAACCAACGCTTAAACCATGGTTTGATAAATTTGATCTTAACACAACCCAAATTGTAACAATAGGAACCCGCATAAACAATAACCATAAGAAGTGCCTAACCACCAATTCGGGGTATCTTCCCAATTGTAAGTGGTATGGTCACACCATCTATAATATCGTTCATGTATGGTACATGTTTATTAGTGAAGGCTTAGAGCATACCACACTTTAACAAAAGAAAAATTATATATGTGGAATCTGGCTCTAGACGACAAATGTGACGAGTGTGGGGTAAAAGAGGATTCCGAACATATCCTTCTACACTGCGTAAAACACGCACAGTCCAGAACAAAATATAAAATATTAACACAACACAGAAACATCGACAGTTTACCTAACCAAGCCAAAATTAAAGAATATCGAGAAATATCAAATTTTTTGAAAGAAAACAATTGCAGACTTTGAAACTGACAACTTAAAGGACGATTTCTTACTTCAACGAATACTTAGAATTAACGTAATCACTGATTACACAGCAAAAACAGTTGTTGAATATTACACAGAATCAGATGCACATAGGTCATTCCATCGGTTGTGTAATGTTAGGTTGTCTCGATGTACACATTAAAATGACGCACTGCTTATCGATGTAATTTGATCGATGTAAACGAGACAACGTAACTCATCGAGCCAACGTGAATCATCGCGACGTACTCCTCAGTCGCGACGTAAAGGGAGTAATGTATAACTTATAATCACAGCCATTCAAGCTTGAATCTCGACTTGTGTAAATTTCCGCAACCGTTAATTTGAAAGGAATCGCCAAATGTCAATAAGCATTTACACGCTAAGATGAGAATGCCTAAAATTAGGTATTAATTTTACCTAATATTAGGTATTGTTGACCATACCCAAAATATCGTTGATATTAAACGATAATAAACAGTAATTTTTACTGAGATTTGGGTAATGTGCACTTTCCAATGCTGGACGTTATTAATTACCTAAAATTGAATAAATTCCACGTCACTGAAGCAGAGCGGTCGCCATATATTTCCAAGTGAAAACGTTATTAATTTTCTTATAATCATATTTTAATCATGTCCAAATCATTGAAGCAATAACTTTTGCATTCATTTTTTTGTTCTATCTCCGACGGATCCTTGTGGAGAGAGTTTGGTGCAGAACGGTGCAATTCGGCATCAATGTTGAATCGTTACAGATAAAATATTTCTGTAGTGGAGGAATCCAGCTACATAATGCAAAAGCGAGTTTAATCGTCGTCGTCGATGACGCTTTTGCAAAATAGTTTTTCGAGCTGTTTATCAAAATAATTCGTGATTAAAAGAGCAACAAATTGTCGATAATGGCGATACTAACCAGTAGCCTATAGTTTGAAAAAATAACCAGAAAGTAATTATCAATTTCAGTTCTAAATACTAAGATTTAACCTCATTTCAGCTTTACTTGGATTCATCCAATATCCTTATGTAGCAGGCGAACCCATATAATATTGAATCGAAGAATGCCATACAAAATTTGAGGATGACAGATTCATTCTTGTAAGTGAGTTTGAACAATACAGAAGGAAAACTTAATACCGTCTTCTGATTCCGAAACAAGAAAGTCCCCGATACCGATTCTCGTTACCCAGCACCATCCGACACGATCCCCAATGGAAGGCTTCTCAGGTCACGACATTGGCGCAAAGGCTCCTAAAAGGTAAGGAAAAAGCAAAGAAAATTATCTCGAAGCCAGAAGACACAAGGTTTTTTCATAGTGATTTTTTTCCCCGGTTAGTAGTAAAGTAAATTGTTATTCTCCATGGTGATCATCGCTAAAAAGTTAGTGAACAGTGCAAAGAAAGAAGCTCTCCGCCAAGTGAATCAACGGTCGTTCGGTATACCTAATTCATCTTTTTACTCAATTATTTTCGAATGCTATACGCACACATTTAAAAATAAATTTCGCTATTCGCGTGTAACAAAGTAATTTAGGTAAATCAGGTAAAGAATAAGAGACAGTTAATTAAACATTTGTTCTTATCGGTTGTTCTGTTGTACTTGCATCCATGGTAACCACCGTGAAAAATAACCGGATCCGCAAAATTGTTACAACAATACAAACGAAAATCGTTCGACGCCTATTTCCTCATTTATACGCAAATTCCACAGAATAAACAGTAAGAAACTTTATGATTTTAAACACGTGAGAAAATTTTGTCTAAAATGTTAAGAGCAGTAATTTTAGCAGGAAATAGATGTTTTTATTGAATAATCTACATTATACTATTTCAGTATAATGGATATGATGGTAACGAGAACTTCTTGCCTCGAGTGGCTCCTTTGTAATGAAAATGAAATTGTTTAACCGATATAAATACCAACTTCGAGTAGCTGGAAAAAAAAACAAAAAAAAAACAAAACAAAACATGCTCTGAGTGGCAATATTACTGAAAACCTTGGTCTGGTGTTAAAAATAACTGCAATAACGCTGGATATAAAAATTTCAAGAATGTTTGCCTCGAGTGGCTACTTGTTAATGAAAACGGAACTGTTAGACCAATATAAATACCAACTTCGAGTAGATGGTAAAAAAAAAAAAACAAAAATGCTCTGAGTGGCAACATTTCTGTTAATCTTGGTCAGGTGTTATGAATAATTGCAATAACGCTGGATATAATAATCACAAGAATTCTTGCCTCGAGTGGCAAATTATTTATATAAACGGATCTGTTTGACCAATATAAATACCAACTTCGAGTAGATGGTAAAAAAATGCTCTGAGAGGCAAAATTTCTGAACACCTTGGACAGGTGTTATGATTTATTCCAATAATCCAACGGCAATATTGAATACCAATATTGCCTTGCCTCGAGTGGCATGCTAAATATTTGATACTAAATACAACATTCAAATAAACAGTTCAAATTATTTATGAAATACATAATATCATCTCATCAGTGTTGACCAAACGCAAAAACAACGACTTCAATGCAGCAGTGCCAGAAAAAGTACGAAAGATTGCAACCGTTTCCAAGAACGAATATAGCAATGACGAACAAGAAAATTCAGTAAGTGAATAATTTCAATTACTATCCTGATTATACTGATTACATTGACTGCTAAATTTGATTATTTTATGATTACTGTTCATTAATAAAACTAGAGAATAAATTAGGTTATACTTTATTATTTTGTTGTTAAATCGGTTCATATATCTTTCAGAAAATGATTCTGCGAACTACTGACGTGAAAGAAAATTTGAATAATGTCAGAAATAATGTAGAAATTGTCAGAAAAGTAGCAGGCTTACCAGTTAAGTTTTTGATTGATTCTGGAGCAGAAGTTAACACGGTTGAACATTTAACTGCAAGAAAAGCTAAGGAATGACATTCATTCAAAGGACGCGTTGATCTGTATATCAAACGGTTCAGATAAACCACTAAGAGCATATGCATCCCAAGACCATATTGCAGTAATTGCAACATTTTGTAACCGTTGTTACAGAAATTTTAATTGTTTTTTAAAATGCGCCATGTGAATTGAAGATTCAAATCGGTTACCAAACTTTAGCGGATAGAACACCACTGGGCTGCAATCAACGACTGCTAAACATGGCGTGAAGAAAGTCCCAGCATGCTGACGTCACGGAACATGGGTGATTGACTGAAGGCTCGAAGGACTCGCAGTGGGCGGCCATCGAGGAGTTTTAATCAGGCGAGCGTGTAGATCAGACGTGCTACAAAGTATCGCCAGTGGCTAAGTTAGTGCCGGAAAAAAAAATTGAGCCTTCTGATTGGCGAGGCCCGCCATTGCACGCTACGATTTGGGTATCTGTAAAGTGCCCATTTCTAATCGTTAAGGACCGCTATAGATCATTGCACCGAATGTATTAACCTCACTTTTTTGACAGTTCAGGGAGCTTGTTTACAAGGTGTTAGAATTTGAACCGCTCAAACGAAATTTTCATTGGCTTTTCCGGATTCTGTACGATTAGATTCGGAAATGATGTAAATAACACTGGTGTCTGTTTTCCGGCAAGTTTGCGTCAATCGCAACAAATTCTGAGCGCAAAATCTCAAACCGATCTTACCGAAAATATTCTAAGTCCACGTAAACATGCTCCCTGAACTGTCAAAACTGCATTGATGACGCCTTCGTGCAATGATCTATTGTTCCTCTGGCTTCGGGCCATAATTATAAAGGAGGACAACGCTCTCGGGCAGTGAGCCCTAATCATCAAGGAGGAATACCCTTCTCGGTTCGACAAAGGGCGGCCTTGCCGTCGTCGGCCGACTTCGCTTGAAGGAAGCGCCTGCAACCAGAGGACCCCGAAAAAAACCCATCGACAACCGCCATTCTGCTGTCCGTCGTCACCGCCAGATCGCCATCTTTCCCTACGGCGAGTCATCGTTGAATTTGCATCGACGCCGCGAGCGCTCACCGGAGTCCAGAATTATCATCAAGGTACGTGACGGCAATCCAGTGTACACTACAGACGAATACAACCATTGAATCGCTAATCCGTTGAGTTTTAATTAATTTGAATCTTTGAGTGCCTCTTTTATTCCGCGAAGCCCCTCCGGTTGCCCAGTAGTGCGCCGACTCTGTGACTAGCTGTCGGGTAAATCAATAGTAACAATTTTTGGCAAATTTCTATATATCCAACGATCGACCACAAACCATAGAAAAATTCTATGCCATTGAAAACGGTAGGCCACTGCTTGGTAGGAACACTTCAATCCGATACAGTGTTCTTCAAATTGGCCTAAACGTTCCAATTTCCGCAACAGATAACACAAATGCGAATTTAAAAATATTTGCTGGAGAAATGTGTTCCATAACAAGCTCTGACGAGTTTCCTAAATTCAATGTGGCACCCGTTAAACTATCGTTCGATAAATATTTACCACCGTCACGAAATGTGTTCACCAGTATTCTACCGGCATTCAAGGGTGAAACGATACGTAGAATCAAAGACCTTTTGCGTACAGGAATAATCGAAGAGGTGATACACGACATGGATAAATCTTTCTACTCCTCTTTTCTAGTCGTTCCAAAAGATAAAAACGACATTCGATTAGTGGTCGATTTAAGAGGCCCCAATAGAAACATAATCAGAACACCTTTTCGAATGCCAACCTTAGAATCAATATTGGCCGATTTAGAAGGTGCTGCCTGGTTTTCAACGATAGATCTGAAAAGCGCATTTTTCCACGTTGTTTTACATGAAAATTCAAGACACTTGACCAACTTCTTCGCAGGAAATGCCACATACTGGTTCAAACGATTGCCTTTTGGTTTATGCAATGCCCCGGATATATTTCAAGAAATATTACAAACTATAATACTAGCAGATTGTAAAGGCACTTGCAGTTATCTGGACGATATTCTGGTTTATGGAAAAACTAAGGAAGACAGAGCACTGATGCTGCGTCAGTTGACATGAATTCTCATCGAGAGTCTGACTGGTTCAGGTTTATTTCAGCGAGCAGAGAAAACCAAATATCTGAGAAATCTGGCAAGGGCTGATCGGTTTTACTGGAGACAACAAGAGGAGGAAGAATTCGTTCGCTTGAAATTTGAAGCGCTAAGGACGATCACAAAGTTGGGATTTTTTCAGTACAAAGATGAGACAGAACTTTATGTTGATGCTTCCTCAATTGGACTTGGTGCTGTTCTTGTCCAGTATAATGAAAAAAATATTCCAAGGATGATAGCATGTGCATCAAAAGCACTGTCGGATACAAAAAAAAATATCCACAGACACAGCGTGAAGCATTTGCCATGGTCTGTGGTGTTGAAAGATTTTCCTTTTATTTACTGAACAAATCATTCATCGTCATAACAGATTCAGAGGCAAACAAATTTATCTTTGGAAATAGATGCTGAATAGGAAAACGGGCAGTTTCTCGGGCAGAGGCTTGGGCCCTTAGGCTACAATCGTATGACTTCAAAGTCAAATGTGTTCCAGGCGAATCAAATGTAGCGGATGTGTTGTCCCGTCTGATTGTTAAGACACAAACGGATGAACCATTTGACGAGGACAACGTTCCTGCTCTTGATGCAGGAACAATGGATATAACATGAAAGGACATCGACTTAGCATCTGGAAAAGACACGGAGTTAATAGCTATTCAAGCAGTACTACAATCCAAAAAATGGCCAAAGAATCTACATCGCTTCGAAGCACACGTCAAGGAGTTGCGTAGTTTGGGTCCAAAAGTATTCAAGGAAGAAAGGCTTATTTTACCTAGATCACTTCGTTTAAGTGCATTAAAGACGGCGCATAGAGGTCACATCGGCTGTGCTTTAATGAAGAGAATATTGAGAGATTTTTTCTGGTGGCCAGGTTTGAGTGAAGACGAGGAATCATTTGTTGAAAGCTGTAAGACGTGCCTTATAATTAACAAACGAAATCCACCGATACCTTTATCCAGTCGCAAGTTACCTGAAGGACCGTGGGAGGTATTGCAGGTAGATTTTTTATCTCTTCCTGGTTGTTGTTCTGGTGAATTTTTGATTATAGTGGATACGTATTCAAGATATCTATCAGCTGTTGAAATGAAATGCAAAGATGCAAAAAGTACAAACATAGCTCTATCAAAAATATTTTTCACTTGGGGCTTACCTCTAGTTATTCAAAGCGATAACGGCCCACCTTTTCGAAGTAATGAATTTTGCGAGTTTTGGATTGATAAAGGAGTTAATATTAAAAAGTCAATCCCTTTATGCCCGCAATCCAATGGTGCAGTTGAAAGGCAAAATCAAGGACTATCCCAGCACCATCCGACACGATCCCCAATGGAAGGCTTCTCAGGTCACGACACCTTATTGATAGTTTTTATTTTTAATACAAAATAAAATCTGTCATACATTTGATTATTTGTTTCTTCTTGAGTGCAGAATTTGTAAAACTAGTTCAAAAGGATTAATTGTTTAATTGCATGTCTATTTTTAAGCATTCTGTAAAAAAACTTCAAAACAATACCCAATTTTGAGTAAAAAGTAACGATACAAAATCGGTAATATTGAACGTTTATCTTCTTTCAATACTTTTACCCAATATTAGGTAATCTGTGTTTACGCATAATTTAGGTATGTGCACTTTTGAGCGATAATCGGTACTTTTTAACGATCTTTAGGTATTCTGATCTTAGCGTGTAGCAAAAAGCAAATCTGTCAGTTTTGTAGACGCTATGTGGCATATAATTGCACGTCAAAACATCGTGTCAATATCGGGTGGCATGTGGCGAACGACGGAGTGATATTTTGACATGCTAGCAGAATCCTCAACTTCACCACATCAGTGGGCACCTCGACCAAGTGAACTACGTAGCGTTGGTGAAGCAACAGTTGCTTACGCTAGCGCTTGCTAGCGATTTGAAAATTTACACAAAGTTATCGATTAATTTTGCTCTTGCTTAAACCACAGAGAACAGACATCCAAACTAGAATATATTTCTCAAAAAAACTTGTGTAAGGATTCAAATTAAAATACGTTCAAACACTATTGCCATCTCTCGGGCTGTGGCCACTTGCGATTTTTAATCGAACATGGGTAAGATTCGTTGACCGTGCGGTGAGAGAACAGAACTGCCAAAAAAAATTTAGTTGATGAATAAGATTTCAAGCTGGTCAATGGGTGGCGATGCCAGCGCCGCCACGCTTTTGCCAGTTCATTACGATTATGAAATGGCCGTTAAATTTCTTACACAGTTTCTGAATTTGACTTGGATGTCTGTTCTCTGTGCTTAAACGTCTGTCTGTGTTATAATTTAAATGTAATTTTCGGATATTATTTAATAGAAAAAAACAGGTTAACAGCGTAAATTAAAACAAAAGGATGAATCCTAGAGGGTTTGAGCTGTTTAGTGGAATACCTGTAACTAGAAATTAGAAGAAGAATTAGTATCTTCCATTTAATTCCAACTACCTTTGCTTATCTTCGACAGATACGCGTATTTCGTCTACAATGTGCAGACTTCTTCAGTGTCTCGTACTCTCGTAGTCGAGTTATTAGTACGAGACACTGAAGAAGTCTGCACATTGTAGACGAAATACGCGTATCTGTCGAAGATAAGCAAAGGTAGTTGGAATTAAATGGAAGATACTAATTCTTCTTCTAATTTCTAGTTACAAAAGGATGGTTTTATTAATAAAAATTCAATTGGAATTAAAAATCTGGCAATGCTTTCGATAAACATGAGTGATGAAATTTTGCTATTTCTTGGAATGGTACTGACATCCGGGCAAAAGACAGAGGAACAAGATATCCGATTGATGTTCTATGTAAGCAACATGTTCTATGTGAGTGCTGTCCAGTTAAAATTCAAGAAAATCGAAATGCGTTTCAGCGAGTCGCGGATCTGTCGTTTTTTCGTCCGGTTTTCAGTTTTTACTGCGATATTCTCCGAAGCCGTCGGTTCTTTTTCTTATCAATCTCTCCTTGATATTGAACGGAAGCGAAGACTCTTCTTTCTTACGGTTGTCATCATTGTCATCCCCGCCAGAACCAGCCGCTCCACTAGCAAGCAAAGATGATGCACCATTACTTCCCCAAGATAATGCTGGGTTTGCATTGCTCTTACCTTTTTTACTTCCACCATTGTTTCCTTTTCTTCCTCCTTTGCTCAAATTATCACAAGTTTTCCATCGAATCCATATTCCGCACCGTCGGATATTTTGAAGTCTTCGGTCTTGTCACTCGCATCCGAATTGTACTCAGCCGAAGTTTTTTCTCGTTGCACTAGCACCTTGTTCAAATCAAATCCGCCTTGTACCGATTGAATCTGCAGTGTCGGTACGATTGCATCCACTACCGAGCATAACACCGGTTCTTCGGTGGAGAGCATCGGTTCAGGTGACATAGGTGATTCACCACTTCTAATTGGAATGAAAATGGGTGATAAATAAAATCACCATATACATCTGTGGATCGTATACGTACCGACTGCAGACGAATATCTGTTCGTCTCAGAGGGATGGATGGCAGAGGGTTTTCAGTTTCCGCTACCATTTCGTCATTTCCGTTCGGGTTTCTTGTTGTTGCTGTGGAAGCAGGATCTACCGGAGAGATGCCGATAGGTCCATCTGATTTGATCCAGCATTGCCCAAGGGGTTATTAACAGCAGAGTTGGTACAGTTGTTTTGGGAGCTGTGGCCATGGCAGACAATTGACTGTTTTGCTCGACGATCATTCCACGCTGACCTTGGGCTTTGTGCACAAATTACGTAACGCATGAAGGGGGGAGAGGGGGGTTGAGCAACCGTTACTTATTGTGACATATGGGGGAGGGAGGGTTTTAAAATCGTTACGTAACAAAATAACCAATTTGAAATATAAATCAAAAGTGATAGCCAATTGAAAATCAATAAAATTTCCTGCGTGCCAAGCTAAGTAACAAGTAGCAAAGGGTTAATTTATACTAGTTAAGAACCATGTTTAAATTTTTTGCGAAAACCCCACTTTTAATGCGTTAAATGAAAGCTTTAAATCATTTTTTTAAAGAAAAAATCAAAACTGAGCAAAAGCTTTTTTTTATATTATTAATCACGTTTGCCATAACTGGAACACTGCACCAATTATCGCCATAGTTTTAAATTTTGGTTCCTTTGGTGGCCAATCGCATGGATTCCTTATGGGAGTGGCCATAATAAAAACACATTTATGGCTAAATGGAGCAAGAAAGCTGAAATTTTAAGGAAAATGGAAGTTTTTCTTTTGATTTCAGACCAAACTCTAAAGCTTCGATTAATGGAGACGTACTATTTAAATGTGATCTTTTGAACGAAAGGTATCTTATGACGATTTGTATCACCAATTGGCGCAATTTTCCAAAAACGGTACATCTACATGCCGAGAAATGTATTGTTCTGTATAAATTCAAGCAATTGTATAGTTGACTCACGGCTTACCCATAATTTTCATTTATTCAAACAATACGGATTTTGTTTGAACCAACAATAAATTTTGTTGCTTCTAAAAGCGCTGTAAAGAAGGCTTCTCTTGAAAACAAAAAGCACTTATTGTTGAATCAAAAAATAAGATTTTTGGAAACAATACACCTCTGCATTAATTAGACCAAAGCGGTTGAATTGAAAAAAAAAGTAATTTATATTGGAACCGTTCAAATAATAAGAAATTTTATTAAATTTGTTGTTGATTGTTGAATCTCCTAAAAAATAATAATAATTAGATTATAAAAAATTGCAACAGGTTAATAGAATGCATTGCATAAAATACTGTTGCAATCTTTTTACTAGATTTAAGTGATATGAGCAAAAAAAAATTGTGATACTTTAAATAATTGAAAGACATTTGAGTGAACCTTTTGAACAAATATTTATAACAGTTTTAAAAACATTCAGTAACCTGAATAAATGCAATACAATGAGTACAATGTTTTTCGCAATCTTTATAATTGCTTTAAGTTACTTAAATGACATTAATTCACTGATGTTTGCCATCTTTACTAATTTCAAGTTACCGAAATGTGATTTAAACATTAAATCCACCTCAATTACAGTTTTTGAGATGATTTTATAACAATTGAGAAGTAGGGGGGGGGGGCTCCGTGAGCGTTACGTAATTAAAGGGGGGAGTCTAGTCACGTGTTACTTATTGTTACATAGGGGGGAGAGGGGGTCCAAAATCCCGGTTTTCTGCGATACGTAATTTGTGCACAAAGCCTTGCAATTTTTTGGGGAGCAGTGCATTCGGCATAATCGATTGGGTGTGTATTTGAAGTTCGAATTAAGTTGGAATACGCAGCGGCTACGAAGCTTGATGTTATTGTTGCTGTTGGTCAGATCCATTATCGGCGGTGTTCTTTATCAGCATCCGACGAAGGATTTCGGTCTACTGAGTTTTGTTGAGCATCTGCTCTTGAGTATTGCTCTTGAGCGGTCTGATTGCTGTTGGCACGATCATGTCCCTCACCCGTCGTTAAACGGAGCTGATATCGACATGTGGAACGCTGTTCTGTAGAGCGACTTGGCTATACGACAATGAAAAACGGTTTTGGTATTGCTGTGGAATGCTACAGCCAAACGGATAACGGTTGTTATTGCCGTTGGTGGCAAAGTTGTCCTGCGGCATATTAAATGAGTTCTGGCGTCTGTCATGGTTTAAACCAGCTGAGTGGTTATCATTCCGGAACCATTTACTAGCCCAAGATCCTGATTGTACACTGGTTCTAGTAGTTGAGTCTGAGTGTCATCAGTCAGATCGACCATGAGCTTTGTTGGAGTGCTACGAGCTGGCGGTGGCGTTCCTGTGTTGGATGTGGTCAGACTTTCAACGTCATTTTCGCTCCCGGATGAATCGTGCGGTTTAGGAAAGTCGTTCCGTTTTACATTGACAATATGTTCATAGTGGTGAAGACCATCGTAGAATGAGTTGTGCTTCTCCAAAGAGTTCTTTCCATCAACGCTGCTATCTTTTCCCCAAGAGTTTTGCATTTGATAATTCTCGCCTTCACCCCGATAGCTTCTCACAATCAAATGGTGGTTACGGTTGCTAAATTCATGGTTGTCTGAATCTTTGACTAATGAATCCATTCTCTTGTCTTTCAGCGTTTTTTTGCATGTCGTCTCGTCCTTGAGATTGACCCTTCCCAATGTTGTTGCATGCACCTGCTTGTCATCCTGCCGAGTTTTTCCAGTACGAGATTTGTACCGACGGGTGGGTTGGCTCCTCCATATGGAAAATGTAGTGCCCTTGGGATCGTCTGCTGCCACAGGTCGTTGGGAAGAGAGTGCTGATTTTTTTAAAGATATCAGCTGATCGAACGTGTAGCGGATCGGAGGCGAATACATTGGTTGAGCTTCGGACAAAATGATAGCCGGCAGCTCGCAGCTCAAGATGGCTGGGCCAAGTTCTTCCAGCGGAGGATCATCTGCAATAATCAAAATATATTGTTTAAGCTGGTACTTGAAGTTTTCACCATTTTACATACATCTAACACCTTTCGAAACGCAAAACACACGAAGTTATAAAACTAAAATATTCTGCCGCGTTTGCATCAGTCCAACCAAACAATTGCGCCGGTTAAGTTAGTTGAACGAAGATGTCGAGGATTTGTAACATTTAGTGTCAGTGCAAACCTCAGTTTGATATCAGTTACAAATAAAACCATACACACTGATGTTTAACGTACAAAAAGCCGACCCAATTTTGATACCCGAACCAGTTTGGAACTGAATCAAAAACGAATACGCTAAAAAAAAGAACACGTTTGACAGTGTTGCGAGATTTAATTTGTTAGATATCACTTGCCAGATCGGCCTTTTCACTGAGGATTTTCTGTTTTTCCCCCTTCAGGCTTTTTCCTGGTATTCAGGGTCGTTTACTGGCTCCGAGAGGAATTGGGCGGAAAAACTTCCCATACAAACCGTTACCAAGGTGGAGTAAAAGAAAGAAAAGGAGAAAGGGATGAGTTCAAAATAGAAAAGGCGAATTATTATGTAGGAGAATTCAATTTCTTTTTAATTTTTATTTATAATAGGGGTAGGAAAGGAAGGTTGGGTAGGGAACATTACCGGTATTGACATTTGGCTCTCGTCCAATGCGCGGTAGATTCGAATGGCGGCTACGGTGCTCCGGGTTCTCCGCTGGGTTCTGGTTTTTTGTTATTGCTTCGCTGGGCTCACTTTATTGGACCTTTTGACGATTTTGTCTAGAAGTGCTGGACACTCAGGCCGTTGCCCGCTAAATGTCCGACACGCCACTTCACTTTTAACAGCCTACGATACAAAATGGTCACGGATTCCACTGCACTCACTTTTCCTGCTCGAAAAATTAAAAAAAATATCGAGTGATCTAAAATACGCGCACCCAACTGTAAATGAAAACATTTACCTACTAGTCGCCGACCCCGGCAATAACAGCTGCTTATATCAGCTGATTCCGTATAATGGTATTGGAGCCATCTCCTCGACAGTGAGGGTCGACTGTGGGAGCGCACTGAATAGCGCGTAACGGTTGACACAGTAAATGGGAGAATAGGGATGCCAAGGATGGGAAATAGGATATATTATTCGATTATAATTCAATTATTTCAATTCACATATTTCTTTTTTGGTTCAGTTTATACTATTTCATAAATAAGAATTTATATCAAAATAGAAAATTTAAAATAGAAAAGTAAAAAAAATATATATATATACAAAAATTAAATTATTTACAAAATTTTCAAATTAAACCAATGTAACCGATAGACAGGTTACATTTAGCCCACACTTGGGAGAAAAAAAATAAAATAAAGGTTTATTTTTTTTTCACTTGGTAGGGGTGAAGTCAAGGTAAATGAATTTGGTGCTATTTTGAAAGCTCTCTTTTCATTGAGGGTTAGGTTAATGTTGTGGAATGATTTTTCCGTAAGAGGAGCTCTTTTCCACAAGATCACGTAACTCTCAATGATAGAGTCTGGCTATCAAAATAGAAGGATTAGGTTAGGAATGGGAATTGTTGGTGGCTCTCTTTTTATTGATGGTTAGCTAGATTTGGCGGAATGATTTTTCCATGGGAGAGGAGCTCTTTTCCGCAAAATCACGTAACCCCCAATAATAGAGTCTGGCCACCGATGAAGGAAATAAGGATAGGAGTTCTTATGATGACAGCTCTCTTGTCGTTGAAGGTTAATTTGATTTAGCGGAATGATTTTTCTCTGCGAGATCTGTTCCGCCAAATCACGAAACTTTCAACCATAGAGTCTGGCTGCCATTATAATTGGACTGGGTTAGGAGTTCTTACGGTGACAGCTCTCTTTTTGTTGAGGGTTAACTTGATTTAGCGGAATGATTGTGCTCTGTGAGATCTTTTCCGCCAAATCACGTAACACTCAACCATAGAGTCTGGCTGCCAACTCACGAATCTTACCTTATGCTTGGGATTATAAGGTTGAGATAAGATGAAAATGTATGAGTTGTATTGGTTAGTATGCCTTCTACAAAAATACTGCCTTTTTGGAATCATGGTTCGTCAGAATAAAGCTTTTTTTTTATCCGCCCTCTCGCTATTAGCCTTAGAAATTTAGATATTTATTTTACAACTTAAAACAACTACTTTTTCAAAAACTAGACTATAATTGGAAGAGAAAAGGAACATTTTATTGACTCTCTACTTTTGACTTATATCTCGCCGAATATAGATTCGGGAAAAAAAAATTACACATTTATTCATACACATTCATTTTTACTCATTCATACACCCACCTTTCATACATATCCGTTAATTCAATCATTTCATTCATACAATTGTCGGGCTCAGAAAACATTTTACCACGAACAATTTAACACACACTAATTCTAGAATAAAATATTGGGGATCCCTAATTCTAAATAATTCGAGTGTCTGGCGATAACGCAACAGACCCGTTGAGCTAACGATTAAACTTATCGTTGAATTCGCCACCTAGGGAGGCGTTACGAAATAGATAAACATTCCCCTTTGTTTGAATCTGGCAGATCTACCAGAAATTGTAAACAAGGGGTAAGAACATAAAAAGAAGCAGGCATTGTTCAAGGCAGAGATGGGATCAACAACAAAGCTTCGCTCTGACGACGATCTACTAAAAGGCATGAATGATGGCATGTAAATACGCAGGTAAGTATTCAGTTCAATTAACTGTAATTTGTTGCTTTGTTTCAGATTATATAGATACTCCAATTTGAACGATTTATGTAAGGCAGGCTATACTGAGCTTTCGCTATCACCCGGGCTTAAGGTGAACGGCTGGCCATATCCCTAAATTTTTTCCCGTGAGGTCTTCTACCTCATAGGAAGAAGAGCCAATTTTTGCCTTTATTTTGCAGGGTAAGTACTGCGGCCCTAGCTTGGCGTTGTAATTTTCAGCAGCCGAAGACTGCTTCATATTCCTTCGGTAGATCAATTGTCCTACCACGAAGGACTTAGCGAAAGTGCGGCTTCGCAAATTATACTGGGTTCGGGACGTATCGTGGGACTTCTCAAGATTCTTCCGGACAATCTCATGTATCTTGACGAACATTTGTTTTCGCCTCACCTCCCTCTCCTCCTCAGAGAGTTCTTCACCATGGCGTGCGAGGCGATGGTCCGATCCCTGTTCTGCTAACTCTTGCCCGTGGGTGATGAAGTACGGCGTAAACCCTGTGGAGGAGTGCACACTTGTGTTTAGCATCAACTCAATTTCGGGTATCTTTGTGTCCCACAGTCGCTGGTCGGTTTGTACGAAAGTGCGGATAGCAGCATTTATTGTTCGGTTCACTCGCTCTACAGGGTTCGATTGTGAATGATACCGGGAGTTCAACCAGTGCGTGATTTTGAAGAGATCTAGAAGTTCTTTGAAGTTTCTCGAAACGAAAGAGCTGCCATTGTCTGTGGTAATGGTTTCAGGGACAGAATTTCTAAAAAACCACTGATTCTTCAAAATCACACACAAGATTGAACTGTCCAGCTTCTTCACCGGGTGAATCATCACCCACTTTGAAAAGTAATCGCAAATCACTAGGATGTGCTGATTTCCTTTCCGACTCCGTGGCAGAGGACCCACAAAGTCCATCGAAATGATCTGCCACGGTCGGGACGCACAACGCATTTTTCCCATTTCGGGGGTCGTCTGTACAAAAGACGGTTTGACCTCTTTGCAGGTAGTGCATTCTTGAATATAGGTCCTAATTTGTTTAGCCATCTTAGGCCAATAATAGCGTTGCTGTATACGGGCAAGAGTTTTACTAAAACCAGTATGAAATTGATTATCATGGGCCTGTTTCAACACTTCGGGGACTTCATCGGTGGAAAGGACTTGTTTCCATTCGAAACGGGAATCGAACGGTATATTTTTTTTGGTAACAAACTTAAGCAATCTACCGTTCTCGACCTTAAAGTCGATGAAATCGTCGGGACGATTGATGACCTTCTCCTTGAGGGAAGTATACCACGTTGAAGTAGGTGAATCTTGGACAGCAGCAATACTCCGTGACAGGGCATCCGGGACAACATTTTCTTTACCCTTTCGGTGTACTACTGTCATGTCGAATTGCTGAAAGTCCAAGCTCCATCGACTACAACGGGAACCAACTTTCCACTTCGTCTTGAGGATGTGGGTCAACGCCGACGAATCCGTCACTAAGGTGAAATGGTAGCTTTCGATATACCCCCGAAATGCTTCAATGGAGAGCAGAGCGGCGAGAGCCTCTTTCTCAGCAGCGTGGTAGTTCTTTTGTGGAGTGGTGAGCTTGCGGGAAAAATGGGATATAACTCTCTCACCATCCTCTTGCTGCTGAGTGAGTACTCCCGCAACAGCTACATCACTTGCGTCCGTCTGGATAATAAATCCTCGGGAGAAGTCGGGACTTCCCAGAATCGGTGCTGTGATGAGCTGCTCCTTTATAAGACAAAAGGCTTTCTCTGCTGCTTCATTCCAGCCGATGATCTTTGTTTTGGTTTTCAGGAGATCCGACATTGGCCCACAAATCTTGCTGAAGTTTGGAATGAAGCGTCGGTAATAATTTGCCATCCCGAGAAATCTCCTAAGCTTGGTGATCGTGGTCGGCTTTTCGTATTCCACAATTGGTCGAATTTTGTCGGGATTCCCACGGAGGCCTTGAGAGTTTAGGAGATATCCCAGGAAGGAAATTTCCGGCATTCCAAACAGTGACTTCTTGAGATTTATCATAAGGTTGGCTCTGTTTAGTCTACGCGCAATTTCCCGAAGTAATTGTACATGATGCTCAAATGTCTCCGTTACCACGACTATATCGTCGAGGTAGACGAAGACATAAGGTTCCAATTCACCATGACTAAGAACTTGGTCCATTAACCTTGCAAGGGTAGCCGGGCTATTAACGAGACCGAATGGCATCCTGGTGAATTGGAACAACCCCTTTCCTTGAAGCTAAGAACTTCTCCGCTCGCCGTACGCAAATTCATTGGGTCTCGAAGTGGAAAGATTCGTTTCGGTTTGACGGAATTATAAGTGGAATCATTAATTAAAGTTAAATTGCTTCCGCTGTCTAAAAGAGCTTGGAAGCTTACCCCGTACACCTTCACTGAAGTGTAGGGTCGGTTATCGTTTGGAAGTTGGTAATTTATTATGTACGACGCCGGTGTCTCCGGATAGAGATTCTCTGAAACCGGTTCAAAATATGGAAAAGGGTTCACGCTTAAAAGTTGGGGTTTAGCGGGCGGCGATTTTGGCTCGCTGTTAAGGCGTTTTTTGTACAAAACGGACAGTTGTTCGATGGATAGCCTCGGAACCCACAATTCTCGCACAGAACCCCTTTTGGAAGCCTGCATCGATCCATTCGATGACCGAACTTACCGCAGTTAAAACAGTGTCGGCTCAAAGGAGGCTCATGAGCATCGATCATTTCCTCCAATGTGGTTAGTGGACGCGCTTGTCCCAGAGAAGTAGTTCCGGGGCGGCTAATGTTTTGGTTTGTATGCAATTGTGCATTGAAATTATTTCGGGGTACAAACGACTGCTCCCTCGGCGATTCCTTGCTCTGCTCATATTTTTCAACAGTGTTTACCGACTTATCGGGTCCAAAAACCTTGTTATACACTGAGAAGTTTATGGCATCGACCTTTTGACCCGCGGACACAAGCACCGGAAGGTCAGCTATCGTGAAGAAATTCAGTTGCCGCTTGTAATCAATCCTCATATTCTGCAGCAGAATTTGAACTTTTTCAAATTCTGGCAGTGGAACACTCATAGTTCCGAAAAGCTCCTCCATTGAATGATAATATTGGAGAAACGTTTCATTGCGTAACTGATGGCGCTGATATACCTTCATTTTCATTAGGGTATCTAGATCAGGGTGCATAAATGTCCTCCTAAGCTCTAGTATCAAATGCTGCCAGTTTATTAAACGGCCCGATGCACGCATGGTCATATACCATTGAAGTGCCGGTCCTTTAAAAAGGTGAATCGCCGAATCAAAGAGTTCCACTTCCGAAACATGCTCAGCCACAGACATCGCGTGAACCATACCGAGAAACTGGTTCAGCTTCAAACCCTGATCTTCCCGTCGTACTTCGCTATTGTCCACTTGGACACGGGTAAGGTATGACGCCCCTGATTACCCGGTAAAATTGGATTGAATGGTGTGAATGCAGGATTCGCATGGGGATATGAAGTTGAAACCGGGTTTGATGTCTGTTGGAAACCCGTAGCCTGCATTTCTAGAAATGGATTAGGAGGTTGAGAGAAACCCGATGTCGGATTTCCTGGCCATGGATGCGAATTATGTGAGAAACACGTGGTCGGATTTCCTAGACATGGATTGGAAATAGGAGCAATGTTCATGGCTGAAGTTCCCTGCCACCGGCTTGGAGTTGGAACGCTACTCATAGTTGGATATCCTACTAACGAGTTGGTAGTCTGAGTACAACCGGCTGGCTGAAAAACTGAACTATTCTGCAGGTGGCTTTGCCACGATGAAGACATAGGAGGTGATGCGGTTGGGTAACTTTGAGGAAGTGAGAAGCTGACGCTAGAGGTTAACCCTGAAACACTGGTCGCTGTAGAGCGCGTATGGCTCTGAGAAAATCGAGAATGCCCTGAGTAGGGCGCACCCAATGAATCCGAACACGAAGCAAGCACTGTAGGTTGCGGAATGTCTGTAAGCTGTTGGTTCCCACCTGGAACCTCTGATCTAATGTTTTGAGACTCCTCTTCACGTTTCTTGTCTCGATTTATTAGCTCCAGGGTAAGATCATTGATTCGCGTCAACAAAGATTCTAATAGAGGGCTCATAGGCACGTTTGCTGGGAGCTCAATACCCGCTTCATCTACCCCTGAATATTTCCCCGGTTTGGGCAGCGATAAAGGTGCGAGAACCCCTTCAGTCTGGAATAAATCAATCGAAGCGTGATCCTCTGGATCCCCACGATTCACCATTCCCGATACCCCAGGTTCCATATAGTAATACTTTATCAACAATTTTACTACATCATCAAGCATTGCGTTCAAAAACTTTTTTGCCTCATCATCCGCTTGCTTCAACAAAAGAACCATGCGGTGGCCGAAATGCAACAATTTAGATTGTCCTCTCACCCTCAGATTTTTGTCATTCTGCCTCAGACCGTCAAATATTTCCTCATAATTGCGTCTACAATACTCGATCGTGTCCTCCCAATTAATCTCAAGTTCCACCTCAACAAACTTATGCTCTTCTTTTTCGCTTTTTAAATGATCACGAAGACTCCTTCGTCTTCTTGAGTAGCTGCGATCGTCCCCAATTACAATTGACCGAATCTTCAGCTCAAAATCTAATTCTTCCGTCGATAAATGGTCCACCCTTAAGCTGTGGTACCATTCTAGTATTTTTTTAACTGCGTGTGTGTGTTCACTGCTATGTTCACTAAGTGCTTCCGCCATGTTTCACTTGAGTTTAAATGCACAAAAGTAAAATAAAAATTCCTAAACCTACAAAGACTAACTATGCTAACTAAAATGTAAAATAAATTCAACAAAGAAAATGTAAAAATGTACACAAAATCACTAATTTTAACTAAAATATCCCCACAATGCTACTTACCACATAAACATTGCAAAAAAACAGCTAAATTAAACCCTAAATTAAAATTACTGCCTAAAAATGTTACGGAAAGGCTCAAAAATTACAAAAAAAAAACCAGCATCAAACTATGCTTTTCCATTAAATTAGGCACTCAATAAGAAAAAATATAAATTAAAAAAAAACCAAAAATGTTATGGCATAAGCTCACTGAAGCACTGTAAATCAATTAGAAAAAAGTCACTTACTGCTCACTTAAACTCTACTAATTGTTCTAATTTATTGTAAGCACTGTCTCAAGACAAAAAGGCTAAATTTCTAACACTAATTTGAAAAGATCTAAAAAACTATAGAAACAATAATCATTATCATCATCCGAACCGGTTCACAAAAGGAAAATAGCACTTTCATCGATTTCAATACTTTTCCGAATACAACTCATTCACCTTTCACTTGTAAAAACAATTGGAATAAAGGATTCCAATTCCACCCGGAGCTTACTTGAAAAGGATTCCAATTTTCAAAGAAAAATGGGATCCTTTTCTATATTTTGCGTTGGGCGCCAATTGTTAGATATCACTTGCCAGATCGGCCTTTTCACTGAGGATTTTCTGTTTTTTCCCCTTCAGGCTTTTTCCTGGTATTCAGGGTCGTTTACTGGCTCCGAGAGGAATTGGGCGGAAAAACTTCCCATACAAACCGTTACCAAGGTGGAGTAAAAGAAAGAAAAGGAGAAAGGGATGAGTTCAAAATAGAAAAGGCGAATTATTATGTAGGAGAATTCAATTTCTTTTTAATTTTTATTTATAATAGGGGTAGGAAAGGAAGGTTGGGTAGGGAACATTACCGGTATTGACATTTGGCTCTCGTCCAATGCGCGGTAGATTCGAATGGCGGCTACGGTGCTCCGGGTTCTCCGCTGGGTTCTGGTTTTTTGTTATTGCTTCGCTGGGCTCACTTTATTGGACCTTTTGACGATTTTGTCTAGAAGTGCTGGACACTCAGGCCGTTGCCCGCTAAATGTCCGACTTTTAACAGCCTACGATACAAAATGGTCACGATTCCACTGCACTCACTTTTCCTGCTCGAAAAATTAAAAAAAATATCGAGTGATCTAAAATACGCGCACCCAACTGTAAATGAAAACATTTACCTACTAGTCGCCGACCCCGGCAATAACAGCTGCTTATATCAGCTGATTCCGTATAATGGTATTGGAGCCATCTCCTCGACAGTGAGGGTCGACTGTGGGAGCGCACTGAATAGCGCGTAACGGTTGACACAGTAAATGGGAGAATAGGGATGCCAAGGATGGGAAATAGGATATATTATTCGATTATAATTCAATTATTTCAATTCACATATTTCTTTTTTGGTTCAGTTTATACTATTTCATAAATAAGAGTTTATATCAAAATAGAAAATTTAAAATAGAAAAGTTAAAAAAATATATATATACAAAAATTAATTTATTTACAAAATTTTCAAATTAAACCAATGTAACCGATAGACAGGTTACAAATTTGTCATAAGAACAAAATGCGATATAGCATCAAAGTCGTGTAATATTTAACATATTTTTCGGAGTTCTTTATGTGCATTGGTTTTCGTGTAATATTTATGTTTTTAATATGTGATTTTTACATTCATGCAACTTATTATTTTTTATGATGTAATTTGAAGACCGATGTAATATTCCACTAAGTGGATGTTATTGTGCATCGTATTTCCTTGATTACATCAGTTTTTAATACGTTAGAATCAATTACGTTGATGTATATTACATTTTTTTTTGCTGTGTAGAAAAGGATCGGTGCCAGTTATTAATAACTCGAGAAAAACAAAATCATTGGAAATCGCGTTCGATTAAATAAATAACTGGGCGATAGTAAAGGCCCAAACGTAATGTGGACGGAAACGGAACGGAAACGGCAAGTTTGATAGTTGTCGTAAATGACGTCAATATGTCTAATTAGAATCTACTTGAATCTAAACAGTTCTCTATCCGACAAGCAGGTTTAGTCAGATTGGGCTATTCCGCTGCCTTCGCCGTTCCGCTTCCGCTATCATTGCGTTTGAGCCATAATGCCCTAAACGTATGCTTCACTTGACTGACATCCCTTGGCAGTGTAGACTAGAAACGTCAGTCTCGCCACCCCTCAAAGAAGAAAGAAGAAGAAGATTCTGAAAATTATTAACGAATTAGAGAAACGGTTACAACTTGTTTTTAATAATAGTGCTTTATAAAATAATAATAGTAGGTACCTGTAATACAGTTCTGTCGTGATTGTCCTTCGAAACTATAATTGGCTTTATTATGGCGGCTTCTAAAAAGCCTACCATGAGTAAACACAAGCTAATGTTCATTGCCAAATATCAAGAGATGCTAGATTGGATAAGGTAGGTTTAAGTCTGTTGCTATTTGAATATCCTAGTCTATTCAGATTTTAGTTCAATTTAAACATAAAATCATAATATATTGTTGGATTTTTAGACCAGAACATTTTGCACATTTTTATGAGCAAGTACCGGATCATCGATCGATTGATGTATATAAAGAGGGCTTACTGAGTAGTATAGTGTCTTATTTAAATACCATTTGGGATTCCACAAATACCGATGAACATTTGGACGTTATGGGTATGATGAAAGCTGATCAGAAACACGATTCTTCAGAAAAATGGTAAGAAACATACTGTTGAGCAATTTATATAGTTAGGTGGCATTTAAGTAATGCAGTAATGTAGATAGATAATACAATGATCATTGTAATTGTAATTGTAGTTTATTTAAACGGCAGCCTGTTAGTTACAAAAACTTTTGCTCAGGTCAAGTGATCATAATGTTAGTCGCTTCGTCATTTTACATGCCGACCGCCTGGGAAGTTGATATAGCATCGAAATGTTTAAAAAATGAGGATCATTTGGCATAACATAACATCATTTAGGCAGATTCCAGATTTTTTGTAAGTTGCCAAGGTCTATGATATTTAACTGATTCAAAAAATTAATTCGCCTTTGTGTTCAACTCGTTATAGTATTGTGCATGTATCAGCTAGAGGAGCAAACAGTTACAGAGATATTTATGCTTTATAGGGTACATTAATCTCGTCTCTTCACAATTTTTCTTACAAGAAAACGCTCGATGAGGTTCCGTTTGTATTTGTTATTAAACGTAGGCAAATAGTATAGCCAATCTGCTTGCTCTCCATTCGGTTGATTCAGTCAAGGATAAATAAATGAGCAAAGGGATTAATTTAAGAACAGTTAGATTCTGATTGTAATTGCGATATGGTGATGATTTTAATTTACAAAATAGTTTTAATGTTTTTTGTACTGCCTTATGTTAAACATGTTTCCAGTTTTGCCACTTAATGCGTACAAACAACGCTGATGGACTGCCAACGCTCAATAGTCATTTCGACTTAATTTGATTTACTGTCATACTGTCATGTCGGCTTGATGATGCGCTGAAGTTGCGCTTGATTATGTTCTTAAACGTTTCTAACAATGTATTAATCTAACTGAGGCGTTATTGCGGAGTATCAGAATATGCAAATGACATTCATTAATTATTATTATTTGAATGTTTATATTTATTTTAGAGGCAGTCTTCAAGCAACAATCATTAATAAGCGTTTAAAATCATCGTGGTTTACATATATCAATTTATACGGATTTAGTGTTTTGGTCGGATTTCTTCGGTGGTATACATTTTGTCTCGTTAATACATCAGAATACACAAAACATTGTTCAAGCTGCCAATATACTGCCGTTATACGCATAACTGTCCCATGTTCTATGGGAATCCCTATATACATGGGACAGTTATGCTTATAACGGCAGTATAGGTTAGTACATCTTTAGTATTGTTGAAAAAAAAAAAATTTCGCTTGAGTCTTGGCAACCAAGCTGTTACGCAAATCTATCTTGATTCTCACAACAACAAAAAATATGAGAAATAACACTTTCGACATAAAAGCTAGGGCAATGCAAAGCAAGGAATTAGTGAAGAGCTACGATTTGATCATAGGTACCTTATTTTCAGAAATTCGACTTCTGAAGCAAGTTATCGTTGATTATGGATCATCGTGGAACAATTTTGGGTAGCAAGTCCGCTTGTAGACCGTCAACAAATTCTCTGTGTGGTATACATTCCTCAAGATCGTACTCGAGACTTTGAACCAATTAAAGATCCATCTTAGTGAACAGGTTAAATACTTAGGAGTGATACTGGATGCCAAACTGAACTGGAATGCTCACCTTGAGTGTGTGATCGGTAAGGCAACCAGTGCTTTCTGGATTTGTTCAAAAACATTTGGCAGAAAATGGGGTCTAAGACCAAAAATGATAATGTGGATTTATACATCCATAATACGTCCTAAAATATCGTACGCTTCTCTTGTGTGG